>CAJHNH020008502.1:92500-152500 GCA_905116865.2 Candidula unifasciata
ACACCAAAGAAGGCTTGTATTGTATTATTATTAGCGTAAAGCTGCGTACTGCCTAAGAAAAAGCCTGACTAATATAACCGAGATATTATGTTCGGGTATTGTCACGATACGATCTCAGTGGTTCCAGAAGTTAGTACTTGTAATAAGTTCTTCTGGTTCTAAAGAGACAGAATTATATTTACTCTGCGCGTTATCCTAATATTGCTTTAAACCGCACAGATTTAAATTGTTACCAGTCCTTCTTCGAGACAAGCCACTGCGCTTTGTTTAAAATTACCCAACACTACGTAATACAGCCCGCTGGTTCAGACTAGGGATGTTAGATTGCATTCTCATGCCAGTGTCAGAATGTTATCTCCTGACCAGACTGTAGAGACTGAGCGGGGCCCTTTTGACCAGGTAAATTGAGTGGACGCTAGACATTGTGGAGCCCAGAGGTCAGAGTTTCACACGTCAGTGTAATTCGGGGGAGAACAGGTGTGTGGCAATTAGGACTGTTCGATCTGGGTCAAGTAGGAAACACAATGGCTTCACTGACCGTCTTTCACACCGGCCAGTTAGATTCGGTGTAAACTAGATTGGGGCACTTAAGAATGTTTGCTCTAGGGATGTCAGTCCAGAATTGACTGACAGGCCACTTGTTAGCTAATGTGATTTGATAGGTACTCCGGAGGCGTGGCTTAAGCCATCATCTTGAGGGTTGGGTAAAAACTAAGGAAAGGGAGGAGTTTAATTTGGACAATAGATTGATACTTATACTTCGAGCTTGGGAATTCCCGTCATTAATCGCAGCCTGCCGGCAAACAAACAGGTCGACGTAAAGGTATATTTTACTGTCGTACTCTGGTTTGGCGATAGATGGAAAAGTTCCCAGGTGAGAGAAAATATTAATTTTAGTCTTGTATACTTAGGTTAGGGAGTTAAGCTTAGTCTATACTACCTTTTTCTAATTTGTCTGCACATTCTGCTTGAAATAGTTCTGTGTGAGTATTCAGTATCTCAAGTTAGGGAACTGCTAAACTATTCCTATTTCCTGTATGTTTGTGTCACATGTTTTTCAGTGTATGTTTTCATGTGTATAAAATAAGATGTGAACAATGACATTTGCTATAATGAAATGTAATTATATTGTTTTCACGATCAGCCAAAATATGAGTTGGGACTGTGGGAAATGATGCCCAAATATGTGCAGGGATGCTGCTACGTTTTGTGTGCCCACCATGTGCTCACTTAATGTGTTCACCTGAACAGGGGGATTTATACCCCAGGGGAAGGATGATGGGTGTATAGAATTCACGGTCACTGAAAGATAATATTCAGGGACAGCGTGCACATATAAATTGTTTGCGGGTTCAGCACATAACCTGCGCCACATGTTTATGTCAAATCTATGTCAGCCAATTCGAAGTCTGAGTGAAGACGGACAACAGACTTAGAAAGTCAAACTATCATGACATAGCATTTGAGGGAAGGCAGGATATGTGACGCCCATGTAAGACAAAAGACCTTCAGACTAGACTGGAGAGGATGTGGAATATGAGGATGAGTGATGGGCTAAATCTTATTATTATATGTTGTATTAATTGATACATGTATTCTTAGTGTAAGTCAAGATACTACACGTATGTGTTTTGTTTCCATGATTACAGCGCCCGTGTGACGATCAGTCCATGAAGTAGCCTACATTGTGTTAGACTCGGCCAGCTGGGAACGAGGTGGAGGATGAAGTGGAGAATAAGCTGAAACAGGCAGACAACAGGCAAGGAAGAGTTGGACAAGCTTGACAGTTCCTCACGGCTGTCAGAGGCTTATAAGTTGAGTTAACCCCTTTATGTTAGCCTTTTATCATCATTATCATACCACTCTAAACCCCGAGCTGTTTGTCTCGCTGAAGCGTATCACTGTCATTAACCAGTCACTGTTTGTGTAAATCAACAAACTGGTAAATTCATTGTAGTAAATAAAGCTGTATGTCAAGTTTTAAACTACATAGTTTGTTAAATTCCAAATGTCTGTTCTTACATGTTTAATTAAACTGTTAGGATAGAATACCATTTGGTGGGGGCTCAAATAATATAATAATTCTTTAATTATTAATAATAACACCGGGAGAAGGTAGATGACGGAGGAATCACTTGCCCTGTCTAATAATTCATTAAGTATGATAGACATCTAAAATTCCTTGCCTTCTCTTGTGGGTACCAAGTGCAGCTAATGTTAAAGTACTTAACGAGCCAATATGGCTGTTTTCTTGGATATCCAAGACTTTGTCTGAGAGCAACATAGCTCAGATTTTAGTTCGGTTTATCTAGTGGAGAGAATGTGTTGAAAGGAAGATCCCTACTCAACAACATAAACATTTAAACCACGCGTCACGTCACAGGTATTGTGAGGTAAAAATGGGTGTAAATCAGGAACAAATAATAGACAAGTTAAACAAATTCTTGTGCTTGCTTACATTTTGACCCTTCTAGGATTGAAGCCGGCAGGATTAACACCTCAAGGATTTGAATCCTGCTAAAAGAAATCCCGGTAATCATTGTTCAACCGTAAGGTTATATACAGAAATTACTTGCGTATCCTTTATAGGACGTTGCAGAACCAAACCCACTTTCTGGCTGTTGTGGTTTTTCTAGGCAAATTTACGTCCAGTAGTTTGCCATTGCTTCCTGGACAGTCGGCTCTCCGTACCACGGTCGAAACCATCGCAAGACAAACCGTCCGCAGATGGGATCGAACCCGGCACCCTGGCATTACGAAGCGCATTCACAACGCCTAAGCCACAGACGCCGACTAAGGTTTTGTAAGGGCCCCCAAAAGTTACGAAGTAACTTGGATTAGCCAGGGAATGAATGTCTTGTAGCCTCGGAGATGCTGACCTTATAATGCCTTGGAGAGCAACTAAGAGTAGCCCAGATGTTTTGAGGTGGCGAGGGCTCGAAGACTTGTCACAAACATTAGAGACAGTCGTCTTGTTCTCGTCTTATTGTGAGAGGCTGGGAAAATAAAACATATAGAGACCTCTAGAGAGATCTGCGGGGAAAGAGACAGGGGAAGACAACGCTAGAAAATTCTTGACAGCCTGAAACATTATGTTGAAGATCGTAGATTATTTAGTAGTACGAACATACATACCAGCAAGCAAGGCACTTGATGCTGATTTTTCCGAGGTACATATTTGTCAAAGTAAATAATTAAAGAAAAGTTGTCCATGCCCTGTTTAATTAAGAATTGACATAATAGCACTCAGGACATTCCTATAAGCGCTCCGTCCCCATCTTCAGCAGCAAGTGCAAAGTTCTAATTTCATTGGTACAAATAGCAGTCTGATTGTACAATCATCTCATCTGTCCCTTGAATGCTGATCGTTGACTAGATCCTCTGGTCATTCCTCACAGTACCGTTCTCTTCAGACCATGATGATCTATTTGTGTTTCCCAACTGTTTGCATTGCCCCCCCCCCCCCCCCCCCTTGTTCCTTTACACCCTTACAACATCTAGCTTGTCATACATCAGTTCACCTCCTAGTTGCTCAGAACCCGTCAGTATATCTATATGTTCATTTCCTACTACACCGGCATGTACTGGGGAAGAAAGCCAAAGAACACTAACTACCCAGGACCTCTGAAACGATGTTTGCCACTCTTAACGGAGCATACCGGTTTCCACCTTTCTCAACATGCTAGTGAGTCGGTTACAATTACGTCATGGGTGTACAGCTGATTCTCAAGCCAGCTAAAAGCTGTAGTGACTGCCTCCACCTCCATTCTCAAACTAGATGTTGTGGTGTCATATGCCAGGCTATGATCGACTAAGCGACGGCCATAAACTTTTGCTAAGAATCCCCATGCGCTTTATCTGCCTTTCAACACAAAGCCATATGTCTAGATTATCACATCACCTGGGGGAAAACTGTCATGAATTATTTGTTGAACTTCTGATTCTGCGACGCCCTCTGTGATCAAAACCCTACACAAGTCCAGCTTTGGCTGGGACATTCTGACCCACTCCTTTCCTCGCCCAATGTTATCAGAGTTGAGTTGAGTTGATTCAGAACCGACATCACAGCACTCGAGGCATTCCCATAAGCGTTACGTCCCCATCTTCAGCAGCGAGTCTAGAATTCCGATACTAACGGTGCCAAAAGCGTCTTGCCTTTTCTCTGAGCCTCGAGCATCTGCCAGAACCCTTCGTCACTCCTCCCTGCATCAGTCTCACTAGACTGTGGTGATCCATCTGCTCCTCGGAACTGTACACGCTCTCCCACAAGTCACTAACCACGTCTGCCTTATCCATTTTGTGGCCAGTACTCCTTACTGGGAATAAAACGCTAAATTAATAACCGTGTCTGCGATCAGTAGGTCTCACTGCCATTCTAGTCGACCTACCGTCGCTTATAGAGACTATTTCTGCATCAAGCATGGCCTCTGCTAGGTCATTTCCTTGTCTGTTTTCCCAGCTACTGTCCCATGCTGTGTTCCGCACACTAAAACCCCACATATAAGAAGCCTATTGTCAGGAATTGTTTTCTAACTCTTTGAGCCAGTTCCACTTGTCTTTTAATTCAAGAGAGTCAAAAGCGGTGTAAGCATTTACCAAATTCCATGTTGTCCCCGTATTATCTATCTGTATACACTGAACCTCTGTTGTGCTATGATTCCACTGGCCCAAATCAAGTCCACATGCTTCACCCCCTCCCTCCCTCCCCCTCTTCAGCAACAGACAGTGTCCATATCTTCTTGTCCAGTTGGATGTAAATAACTGGTTTGTCCAGGACACTTCAATCTATCTGTATTTAATTCGTGAAGTCTGGTGATATAAAAATCATAAATCAGCCTCTAAATTACAGGCCCTCTCTGATGCACTGTGGCAGTTCGAGTAACCTGCTCTATTAGGTTTAATCCCAGGTTTATTGCTTGATTCTGCGGTCTTCCGCACTCCTTTTTTATGCCTTTTTTTTCTCTCCCACTTCTCGTCTTCTCCTTCTCCCACTCTCTCAGTGGCTTGCTGAAGATGGTATCAAGCACAGAGCACGAAGTTCCTAGCTCCGCCGATGAATCTTTTGAGTTTCAAGTACAAAATCCATATAAACAAATTTCCATGCAGGAAGTAAACTGTCACACTAGTATTGCCTGCGCTGCTAGGGAAGAGGCAGGGGATGTCCCGAAGGAGTCCTCCCGCCAACCAGACGTTCCACGCTTGCGACTGCATGACCCGCAGCCATTAAGCTCAATAGCTATATGTGTGTCAAAACATGCAGGTGTGCTGCGAAACGACCAGTTGACATATCGCTACACCTGTACAACTTAGATGTAATTTGATGCATGCCAAGTTAGATGTTTTCAAGGCCCTATAGGAGTGAGTGAACAGTGCAGGGGGGGGGGGGGGGGGGGGAATAGACCATCACTGTAAGGGGCGAGTGATGCAGCGGGGAGTGACCAGGGGTCGACACTCAACCCTCATAGGAAAGACGAGACGGACATACAGTCTGACTGCTACTGGCACCTTTAGAATTGTAACTTAACGTTGGCTGCTGATAAGGGGGACGAAGAGCTTATGGGAATGTATGTATGTATGTATGTATGTATGTATGTATGTATGTATGTATGTATGATGTATGTATGTATGTATGTATGTATGTATGTATGTATGTATGTATGTATGCATGTATGTATGCATGTATGTATGCATGTATGCATGTATGCATGTATGTATGTATGTATGTATGTATGTATGTATGTATGTATGTATGTATGTATGTATGTATGTATGTATGTATGTATGCATGTATGTATGTATGTATGTATGTATGTATGTATGTATGTTTATGTATGTATGTATGTATGTAGTATGTATGTATGTATGTATGTATGTATGTATGTATGTATGTATGTATGTATGTATGTATTGTATGTATGTATGCATGCATGCATGCATGTATGTATGTATGTATGTATGTATGTATGTATGTATGTATGTATGTATGTATGTATGTATGTATGTATGTATGTATGTATGTATGTATGTATGTATGTATGTGTGTATGTATGTATGTATGTCATGTATGCATCATGCATGCATGTATGTATGTATGTATGTATGTATGTATGTATGTATGTATGTATGTATGTATGTATGTATGTATGTATGTATGTATGTATGTATGTATGTATGTATGTATGTATGTATGTATGTATGTATGTATGTATGTAGTATGTATGTATGTATGTATGTATGTATGTATGTATGTATGTATGTATGTATGTATGTATGTATGTATGTATGTATGTATGTAAGTATGTATGTATGTATGTATGTATGTATGTATGTATGTATGTATGTATGTATGTATGTATGTATGTATGTATGTATGCATCATGCATGCATGTATGTATGTATGTATGTATGTATGTATGTATGTATGTATGTATGTATGTATGTATGTATGTATGTATGTATGTATGTATGTATGTATGTATGTATGTATGTATGTATGTATGTATGTATGTATGTATGTATGTATGTATGCATGTATGTATGTATTTATTTATGACGTCCCCGCCATATGCACCACATCGACAGGGATACAGTGTTGTGCCAGCCGCTGCCATCTCCTTCACGGTATTTGTTTTAAGACTCATTTTGACATCCGATACCAGAGGCCAGGCACCAAGCGGCCAATTAGAACTCTCAAACAGTTTGCAAACATTATATATAGACACGCAGGTCACTCAAATCAGGTTGTGAACATTCTAATGATCTCGTTTCTCGCCCTGGAAGAATGGCCGGGTTGTCAGCTTGAGGTAATTCAAGCTACTCTTTTCATGTGTCAAACTTCAGCGGCGTGTCTTAGGTTTCATACTTGCCCTCCCCACCTCAATTGCACCCTCTCAACACACTCTGCCCAGTGTCGCCTCTGTCCTGCCACATATTTTTTTTTTCAGTTGGTTCATTGTCACCAAGTGGGAACTCTTACTACCAACACCAACACCCCCTGATCCCCTCACCCACCCCAACATGCAATTTTGTAAACTGAACATTTGGTAAACAATAAACATCGTATTTGACTAGATTTCCCCGAATTAACTATGCTGCATTAATGACCTTTTTACACCACGACTGGGGAATCAATCTGTCCCCTGTCGATCCTCATTTTCAACATTCTGGCCCATCGGTCAATTGTTTTATTTATGTGTGGTAAACTTAGTTTATTTCTGTGGCAAACTTAGTTGATATGTTTGGTAAAATTATTTATTTATGTAGTAAGTTAAATTTATTTATCTGGTAAACCTAATTTATTTATGTTGTAAACTTAATTTATTTATGTGGTAAACCTAATTTATTCATGTGGTATACATACTTTATTTATGTGGTAAACTTAGTCGACTGGAAGATGGGTCTAGTGTTATACACCCGATGCCTCAGTGCATGAAATGGGACCTTTATTCACTTTACTAGAGACAGGCCGTACAGGTATGGTTATGTCCCCCGCCCCCCTCCCCCCACACCTTAAAACCCCTTCAAATTTGCCTCCCCGCCCCCCCCCCCCCCCCCCGCCCAATTTAGCAATAACAGAAGCAGGGGCACCAACACAGGGTCTTCAAGGGGAGATAAGAAGCCTTGCTTAAGCGCTTACTAACAATAAATATTTTAGTAATAACAATAGCATTCTCGGTGGTAACTCAATCTAATAATGTTTTTGAAATAATATGTTTTAAAAAACCGTTTGGGAACCATGCATGTTTGGGTGGGTGGGGAAAACTGCGGAGGGGAGCCCTCAGTCCATTACAAACTGGAAATGAGGGGGCGCTTGGTACGTAAGCCTCCAGGTTCCAGCACCCCTGACAATAAGTGTCAGTTAGTTGTCAGAACGTGCTCCGTGGCCGTACTCCCGATGCCACTGTTCTAAAGTCAACTCAACCATATTGTATATCGCTAGCCGCCCACGGTGTGGCCGCGTGGCACAGCGGAAGTATGCGGTATAGTTAAAAAAAAAAACTGGCATTTTAGCATTCACTTGATCTCTATTCCTGCCTAATCGTTCTTCTTCTTCTGCCTTCGCTTTTAAAAAGGGTAGTTGGCATGTTGTTTTGGGGTTTACAGCTAGGCTGCGATATCCTAACTGTTCGGCCTAACACATAAAATTCATCAAATCCCTACGTAATCGACTTTATCTCATGCTTGTTAGGGAGCAACTTTGCTCTTCTCCCCCGCCATATGACTCCATAACATAGATGCAGAATCATTAAGAACTTGGGAAACAAACATTCGTTACATATTCGTTAGAATCTGTTATTCCTCCTTTAAGAACTGTGATGTGTGTGTGTGTGCTATAGTATCCAGAAACCACGAGTTGTTAACCCTTAGGCTCGGTATTATGGATATCGCAACCTTTGGGCCTTGATTCCATTGCAAATACCGTAAATCTGGGAGAAATGTGGCTTTCCTGCCTACCCCCGAGAGTGAACCCGGACCACAAGGAGTTCGTCACCCGGTCACCGCGCAATCCGTTTTAGTCAACTACGCCAGAGAGCCGGGCGTGTGCTATTTGATACACCATAATTATCGTCATGTGTTGTTGTTTATTTAACTGATAGAGTACGCAGTCTGTTTCCCCATTCCTTTCTATCATATCCATCAAAAGCGACCTGATTCCCGTTAAATAATCACCTTTCTAAAACATCAATGCTGATAACAAAACTCTGTGGTGCTGACGTGAAAAGATCTGATTCCATGAAATAACTGGTTATAATATTTGGCTGATGCTTAACATTAAATGTAAAAAAAAAAACACACATACACACACACACACACACACACACACACACACACACATAGACCACATAATAACCAAAGCCGGGAAAGGCCTCACAACAATAAAAGTTATAGGAGCTGCAAACTTTGAGCAACGGCTACTTGTAATGTTGTATCGTGTGTTAGTTCTCTCCACCATTGAATATGCATTGGCCATCACGACACTCAGCGCCACATAGATGAACAGACTGGAAAAAAAAAATTGAAAACGAGGCAATTCTTGTAAGCACTACAGACACCTCCTGTAAATCCATGCGATACCTCTTGGATTTCCCCACAATGGAAAACAGAATCAAGCTATCCAGGGCTGTTGCTTTCCTCGAAGCGAAGTTAGAACATCAACACCCACTTTATAGGGAATTATTCAAGAAAGAAAAAAAAAAAGAGTAGATTCAAACGAGGCAAATCCTAGATGGGTTGGGCTGAGGATGCCATCGAACATGTTTGCCGCCTTACTGACATTAATTTTGGAATTGAATGGATAATTACATTAATTTTGGAATTGAATGGATAATTATGCCTCCTTCTCCAAACATTAATATTACAGTTCAACTCACACTTGATGGAAGCTGTAGAGAGCAGATTCATGGCATTGTTGATACTTTAGTCATAACACTGACTGACGAAAACACAGATGAAGCTGATGCTATAGTTGACACAGATGGGTCAGTAATTCGTGGCAGGAAAGTGCATGGGGATTTACAGTAAGCTCAATGGGAAAACCATCAAGGAAATAAATGGCGCCTTTGCTGTTACAACTAGTAGCCTTACAATGGAAACTATAGCTGTAACAAGGGCATTAGCATGGCTTGGTACTCAGAAGTTCACACACGTATGCATTCTTAGTTACTCGATTAATATGTTTAAAACAAAATCCAAGTTAGATTTATCCGGCAAGAATTTATTAAAACACTAATCACTTCACGAATAGCTGCCATAATCTTCATCTTTGTGCCAGGTTATGCGGGTGTTCAAGGGAACACGCGTGCAGACTATCTTGCTGACACTGTGGTTGCTAAGGCTGGTTCAGTACTGGACAGAAGTGACGTTATCAATGCCATGCGCTGCACTTACCGTACCGAGGAGCACGCCAAAAGACGTGACTCCGTACCCCTGTCCAGACTGATGGACACGGGGGTGCAGCCTGGAGCTGCAAGAAATGAACATTTCACTAAGGCAACAAGACGTTTCATTAACCAACACATAACAGGCGTCATCAGTCGTTTTACTCTTGTGAAGCTTTTGAGGGGGAGATCGGAGAACCTGTGAATCTTTCTGGAGTGCTGTGATGAAAATTCTTTGTAATCACTAATCACTGTGCAATCCTTTAGATATCACGGGCGCAATCCAGTCTAATGACCGCGTCTTGAAAAGATAACTAATATTCATGGTTGGGGGACAGGGCAGCTTACAACACGTATAAATTTAGGGGATGTTTCTGAGGCCCAGGGGTTTCAAGGGGCCCTTTTTCCCCTAGGTTCAAGCGCCCCTGGTATAGCCGTTCTACTTTGTTCCCGAGCTTACCACACAGGTGAGAAAGAACAATAATCAGTGCCTCCTTTAGACCTCTCACACCGCGGACACTAACTAGTTATGTATTTTAGGACTATGCTGTTCCCACCACAGTCACCTGTGGTCAATTTCCTTGTTTATCATAGTTCTGGTCTTCTGTCTCATGGTTTGTCATAGCTGTGGTCTCATGGTTTATCATAGTTGTAGTCTCGTGGTCTGTCATAGCTATGATCTCATGGTTTGTCATAGCTGTGATCTCATGGTTTGTCATAGCTGTAATCTCATGGTTTGTCATAGCTGTAATCTCATGGTTTTTCATAGCTGTGGTCTCATGGTCTGGCATTGCTGTGGTCTCATGGTTTGTCATAGCTGTGGTGTTATGGTATGTCATTGCTGTAGTCTCATGATTTGTCATAGCTGTAATCTCATGGTTTGTCATAGCTGTAGTCTCATTGTTTGTCATAGCTGTAGTCTCATGGTTGTCATAGCTGTAGTCTCATGGTCTGTCACAACTGTGGTCTCATGGTTTGTCATAGCTATGGCCTTTTGGTTTGATCATTGCTTCTCCGCTCCCTTTCTCCTAGGTTTGTTGCCATCAGGATTGAAGCCTCATTAACCAGAATAAAAAGACACAAAATCCCAGAAATCCCATTCAACAGTACAACACAGATGTATTAGGGCACACCCTTACAGTTAAATAGTAAATATAGTATACCTGCCTGGTGTTAAAGTCTATAAAAAAAAAAGAAGTTGAAAATTTCATAGATTGTGAAAATCTAGGCTCTGTAGTAAACAACAACGGCGACTGCATAGATGAAGTCAGCAAAAGACTTGCATTAGCAATACACATAGTAAACAGCACAGAGAACCCATAACACAGCACCTACAAATGAATTAAAATACCAATTTTGAGATCATGTATCTTTCTCGTGCCCAACTTACAGATGTGAGTTATTGACTCTTTCTCATTCACTGAAGAAGAAGAAGAAGGAGAATCAGAGCTTTTAAACATGCTACATAAATATTCTTCGAATGTCATTGACTAAGAAGAAGATATTCATCGACATACTACATGATCTGAAATATCGAAGATATCTGGCTCGCAAACAGCATCAGGACCTAAAAGCTGGCCTATTCTGGCGGTGATAAACCTCATGGTGGCCTGGGGGACAAAAACTATGATGGCGGGCACATATTCTGGAAAACCAGCTAGGTGCCTACATCCGCGAAAGTGGATACAAATGTCTAAGATGCATTGACTGTGAAAGCACACAGGGCTTGAGAATAGCGACAAACTGTTGTGCGTGCCATGCCGAGAGCAGCGTTCTTGCTAACTGATTATAATATTTTCCCTGCAGTGTGAGTGAGAGGCAGGAAAACAAAAGGAGGGTTGGGCGGGGGAAGTGGGGAGGGTGTCTAACTGAATTGCCTGGTCATATGTTGTCAGTCCTTAAGGACACCAGAAGGCGACAGTTAAAGGGAAAGTAGAAAGATCGACTTAATTGTATTGGGATTTATCGTATTTGGCGGGTTCTCTCTTCACAGATCGTTGGTCGCCTGCGGTAAGCATCGCATACAGAACGAATCTAAATCTCCAGCGACGATACTCAGGCGTGTCGGTGCAAACTGCACTAGTGAAATGAACGACGCGACCAAGAAACGAACCTACAACCCCCAGAGCGCGAGGCACGGAGACCACACTCCGACAATTGACGTTCAGCAAAACTCCACCGATCTCATCTGTAAACTCAGTCAAAATAAAATTGTTCCAATTAAACGATTTTATTTATGCACCACGCCTGGGTTCATGACCCCACTGGGGCTGAGGGTGGGGGTGGGTACGAATACACCCACTATCTCTTAACGTAAAAGGTGAGGCATAACAGTTTTTTTCTTTCTGAAAACGGACGTTTGAAAAACTGATATAATATCACAGCCTAGTTGTAAACCGCAATACAGCGTGAACACTGCCTTTCTAAGGTTGAACGCAGACAAAGACGATTCTCGCTCGCATCTGTTATCTAACTAAACTAACGTGTTGAATAGCCTCGCAAATGTACCGTGAAATCATGTTATATGATGAATAATATGTGTGAGCGTGTGTGTCTGTAGTTTTTTTTTAAAAACCTTTTACGACATCGAATATAATGGCGTGAATTCCCTGTGTGTGTTCCTGTGCCCCATGTCGGAAGGGAGTGGGCTAAAAGACTCACTGACTCCACAACAAGCATGTCGTAAGAGTTGAGTAATTGGGGCTTTCCTTCGAAGTCGGAGTGCATATGCCTGAGAGACAAGGAACCAGCAATCTGCGTACACATTATTCAGATCTGTAAAACGGATTAGAACATTTGCCCTGCAGTCTATCGGTTTTCAGAAAGAAAAAAAACTGCACGCAACATTCAGGTTCTGGAACAGGACTAGAGTCCAGAAGTGGACGAACAACCAGAACTTTCCGCCGGAGTTTACAGCCGGTGAAAGCAAATAAGAAAGAAGAACAATGCCACGAATGGTTAAGATCCAACGATCTAAAAAAAAAAGTCAAATATATAAACGCTTTAACAACATCAGTTTCTCCAATCTTGAACGTGTATTAACAGAAGATGACAGAAGTGACACATAAAACAGAAAGAGAACAGCAATGGCTAAAACCATCTTCTGTGAGATGCGAAAATAATTAACAGCTAGAGAGATAAGCAACACATTGAAAATGACAATCGTCAAATGTTATGCATATATGTATATATGTAAACAAACACGTGCTACATGGTGGAGAAACTGGGACAATGAACCAGCTACTAGAAAATTTAACTTCTGTCTGTTCTGTTACTGTCATATCTTTTTGCTCCGGGGATCAAAATAGCAGCACCTTCTTGGAAATTCTCTTCATTCGTAGTCGCCGCATTCTTAACGCTGCATAGACAAATATTTATCACATCTTTATCTGATTCTATTTTCCAATTTTAAAAAATCTGAATATTCTAGGAGGGCACTCAGCACCCCCCACCCCCCCCCCCAACCACTCTTATTTTTACACTCTCCCAACCCCACGCAGATAATATTTTTGGGATTTTCATTGGGGGGGGGGGGGGCGGAGTGGGATGGGAGTAGGATATTCCCCAGGTTTCGGTGCCGATGCGGGTTGTCAATCTTTCTGGCTACGGTCCTGGGGACAATATATTGGGGGGAAGGGGGGGGCAAGAGAGAGGATGGCTGGGGGGGGGGGTTAAATGTAGAATTTGTAATGTTTTTTCCGCCAACAATCCCATTTCACAGATATTTTAAAAGATGAAAGGGCAGCAAGCCACGTCTCCGTGACATTCCTTCTAATTGGCTAAGAAGGGATCATGTGCTTACTTCACGCCTTCTAAGGAACGCTTCTCCGCCCCCTAGACCACCCTGCGAGACAAAAGCTCTCTGATGCAGTCACTCACACCAAAGAGACCTATTTATCTAGGCAGATCCCCATGGCTGGGCGTGTATGTGTTTGTAAGGATGTGTGATTGTCTGCGGGTAGCGCGTGTGTGTGTGTGGTTGATACAATAGATAGACATCACCTTCAGTTTGTCTGGCATTCTTTCTGTCAAGTACAGTTAGTGCTACAGAATGTACGTTTTAGACTCAATACCGCCTGAATATGGAATTGAGTGTAGGTCCAACAAGAAAGGACGTATGACAGGTATGGTGCGACGCGTGTACAACCAGTGTGCACACAGCATCTACAACTGGATGCATTCGCTGCAGGATCTATAGATATAATCGGTATAAGATGATGCTGATGATTCTTATATTAGTAATCTCTATAGTCCTATACTTTCGATCAAACTGATGTTTCAAACCTCTCTCAGAAACATTTGCTACTCAAGTTTTGCAATAAAGGAATGCGAATCCTGAAGAAATAATAGCATACCAAACAATTACTTGGAGCCTGAGGGATGGGTTTAACAGAAGGACTAATAAAATGTCGATGCTTTCTTAATATCCTACTCCAAACAGGGAAAATCCACACGTCACGGAACAGTTTAATTTTTCAGAGGGTGGTAGATAGGCTGCAGGCACTTTAGATAATGATGATGATGAAAGACTATTTTTAACTTTAATTATATGCAAAGAGCTGTTGCTTTCTGTTTTCAGGTTGTTATTCCCCCCCTCTCTCTCTCTCTCTCTCTCTTTCTTCTTTCTTTCTCTCTCTCTCTCTCTCTCTCTCTCTCTCTCTCTCTCTCTCTCTCTCTCTCTCGCTCGCTCGCTCTCTTTCTCTCTTCCATTAAAAAACAAAATTTCAGTTATTAGTTTACAAGTCGTTAGCTCTGCAAAACAAGCGACCAGAGTTATCCCCGGAAATGGAAATCGCAGGCCAGGTTTTTTCCCTTCTGTGCCATGTTGACCAATGAAAGTTTGTTTAAAATCGACCTGTGTCAATCCCGGGGTTTGGGTAGGGTTAATCAAACATGTGTGTACGTTTGAAGACTGCATATTGGGACACTGAGACCACCTCGTGAGAGTAAACTAACTAACCTGTTGATTGTGGAAATGTCGCCACAAGAGGAAAAAGAAGAGTAAATGCGATAACCAAACTGAAATCATTATCGTTATCAAGTGCTTCGCCTACCGGCTGAGTCGATCCTTAAAAGCATATATATGAATTTGTGTGTTGCCAAGAAAAAAAAAATTACTGTCAAGAATCTTCTTCGAGTCCTCGCCTCTTTCAAAATATCTAGGCTGCTCTTTCTTTGGCTGTTCAGTAAACTCTAAGAATTCTTTTGTGAAACCACATCTTCGAGGCCTCAAAAAATGCTTCACCTCATTTATTAATTGTCCCGAACTCACGGCCATATGTTAAAACTGGTTCTGTACAGCATGCCAAATAGAAATCAGTCTTTGACCTAGAAATATTCACAATGCCATAATAACAAAAGACAAAAGAAACGTTGCGACTAGAAAGCCTATATCAACATAATACCAAAAGTGATAAGATTAAAAACAAAAATGTATAAAATCAATCACTTTTAGGGCGACGCATGGGAGAAGAAAAATCCTCTATCCACGCTTAAAACACTAGTCTTCGCGCGAGTTTTTAAAAGGGTAGGAATTAAAGGGAAGAGAAAGAAAAAGGGGGTAAGAAAGAACAAATAGTTTGTGTGAGCTTTACAAAATCGATCACAGTGAACAAACAAAGGGCGTTGCAGCAATTAGCCTTCATCGGCACATAAAGAACAACGCAGCACACATACACAAATATGCACTAACTATAAAGTGACTACATAGGACTATAATGTACTAAACAAATCATCTGTGTCACTGGCGAAAAACTTCGTTTAAGAGGATGAACAGGACATGTACAACCTATTAATCGCCACCGCGCGGACGTGAGTAAGATAAAGCTGAATTGGACACACGGTTTTTCAGTAGAAAAACAACCGCATAGAGATACGTACAAAAGACTTGCGAGCCCTTTCATTCAAATGGCTGGACTTTATAGCCATAATCCCAACATCGAAAACAACTCGGTGATTCAGCTTGGAGCTGGTATGAGACTAGCGGTCTGCACATCAGAAAGATACTACTCGGACATGACCATTAGACCAGTGTTCCTCAGCCTTTTCGAACCCGCGGCCCACCAAAACAGGAAATTGTTTCGAGGCCCAGCTGACCGCAAACTAAACACACTCGCGCACGCACGCACGCACGCACACACACACACACACAAACATACACACACACAAACACACACACACACACAGAAACACACACAGAAACACACACACACACACTGAAACAAAGATGCAGTTTATTTGTTAAAGCCGATGTCACAAAGATATAACTTTTTAGCCTATGTGTCATCTGCTACCTAAAGGTTAAAAAATCTTATATAGTTGGCTATGCACTTTTCCTATTGACGAAGCACTACAATAACATCTATTCAATTTCTCTGGTTTTTATTAGTGAGACAGTCTTTTCACATAAATGGGAAGTCCTTGAAGTGATAATCCTACTGACTGAAGGAAAAACAACACCAACCCTTTCTCGTTACATGACTAAGCAGATTTGTTTGACAGCCCACCTGCAATTTGTTGCCATCCACCAGTGGGCCTCGGACTACAGGTTGCAGAACACTGCGTTAGACGTTGCCCAATTATTTTTATTTTTAAAAGGAAGTCAAACGCGGTTAGTTTAATCAGGTTTTCCCCTCCCGGATTGCAGTCTGTAGAATTAACATCTCAGGGATGAGAATCATACAGGCACAAATACCGGAAACCCTTTTCAAATGTATAGCCATGCAGCGCAGTTATACTGTGCATCACAACACGGTTACCGAATAACCAGTAGTCCGTTTAGGTGGGTGTGGGGTCCAAATGGAGCAATGATGCGCAATACAAGACTCTTAATGTCTATTAGCCTCTCTTGCTCAAGCCTACCTCACCTTCACGTGGTGGACCCTGTTCTTCCCAGCAATCCAGTTGAAGGTTGGGGTCTTAACCCCCGGCGGGAAACTGAATGGGACAACAAACGAGGTAAAGGCGAAGGGATGAGCCTACTCTCCCTCTCAAGAGATCCTGAAGTCGGAAATACTGGACCAGAAGGCGGATCAAAAACCACAGTACTACAAAACCCCACGCTATATATAGGATTACACCGTCAGACAAATTAAATGTTGGTGCTCGCCCTGTGGAGCTCCACCAGGCAGGTGCAGTGCCGGGTTCTGAGCCTCGACAGAATCCACCCCCAGCTACTGGAGGACCTCCTAGACCGTCTTGTGGAGTCAGGAGACGGCGGAGGATAGCTACTGACCAAAACCAGTTAGACAAAAAAGATCCCAAATTGTCTTTTGTCATAATGCACTGGAATGCAGAGGGGGTCAGCAGTAAGCAGGCTGGCTACAGCAACAAGTTGGAGCTGGAAAACATCCTCTATGAAAAGCATGTCAGTGTATGCTGCATCCAAGAGACCCATTTGCAGACAGATCAGATATTTAAAGTGAGAGGCTACCAGTGCTTCAGATCTGACAGACAAGGCAGGCGAAAAGGAGGAGTACTCACCCTTGTGAAAAACAGTATCCATCCATGCGAGAAAATGTCTTATATGGATGGAGCTGAGTTCCAACTCCTGCAGCTTAAGACAGACAAAGTGGAATTAGACCTCCTTAATTACTACTGTCCCAATGACAAATCGCTAAACCTCAGCTCTGTGCCAGTACCAAATACCAACTTTATTGCAGTTGGAGACTTCAACAGTCATTCACAGAGCTGGGGCTATAACCAACTCGACAATAGGGGTGAAGAGGTGGAAACATGGCAAGATCTCTGATCCTGATCAATGCCCCCTCAGATACTCCTACCTTCTACTCCAGAAGGTGGCAGACAACGTCAACCCCATATCTTGCCTTCTCTACCCCAGATATATCTGGAATGATAAGTAGAGAGGTGGGAGACCAGCTGGGGGGCAGTGACCATCGCCCGATTTTTCTCACTGTCCAGAATGTACCAGTTAATACAGGCCCAGTCATCACAAGATGGAACTACAAGAAAGCCAACTGGGGCCTGTACAGACACAGGACAAGCACATTGTTGTCTGCACTCAAGGTACAAAATAGGGATATCATTGCTATAGTGCACGATTTCAATAGAAGTATTCAACAAGCTGCAAAAGAAGCAATCCCCAGAGGCTGTCGACACAACTACAGACCGTACTGGTCCAGCACACTCCAGGAATGCCAGGAAACAATGAACCAGGCTAGAAAGGATGCAGAATCCCAACCTTCACCTGACAACCACATCAAATGGAAAAAGGCTGTAGCAGTGTTCCAGAGAACTAAACTTGAAGAAAAACGGAAAAGCTGGAGAAATAAAACAGCAGCTCTAAACCTTGATAAAGATGACAAGAAACTCTGGAGATTAGCCAAATCACTCAATGAAGAGAGTTTCTCTCCTAGACAAACAATCACGCTAAGTGATGGTGACAAAATCTTTAGAGGAAAACAAGCTGCAGATTTGTTTGCCACAACATACAGTGTTGAAAGCAACCTGACCCTTAATGAGGACCATCAGAGAGAAATAAGGAAAGAAATACAAACAAATAAGAGACAGACAGATACTCCTGCCTCTAGGAGGGAGCCATTTACCATGGGCGAACTACAAAATGCCATCTTTAGGCTTAAGTTAAAAAAGTCTGCAGATCCAGATGAAATCAGCAACGAAATGCTAATCAACCTGACCTCATCTACTAAAGTAAAGCTGCTGGAAATTTTCAACATCAGCTGGGAGAAAGGTTTGGCGACTCAAGTATGGAGAGAAGCCATCACAATACCCATTTTAAAAAAAGGAAAAATTAAGACACAGGCTTCGAGCTATCGCCCAATTAGTCTCACGAGCTGTGTAGGAAAGACATTGGAAAGAATTGTAAATTCAACACTGAAATGGCACTTAAAATCTGAGCAGATCTTGGTGCCAGAGCAGGCTGGGTTTAGGGAATGTCACAGCATAGAAGACCAAGTCACCTACCTGTCACAAGCTGTAGAGGATGCCTTCCAAGAGAAGAAAAAGGTCCTGGCGGTATGGGTTGACTTCAAACAAGCTTTTGACAAAATCTGGAAAGATGGTCTCATTGCAAAACTGAAGAGAAATGGAATCCCTCACATGGAGCAAACATATAGAAAATGTAGAAGGGAAGGCCAGGAGACGACTAGGCTTACTTAGAAAACTGGCAGGTACAGGATGGGGAGCGAATGGAAAAAACCCTAAAGAAAGTTTATAATGGGAGCGATAAGACCCCACTTGGAGTTTTGGTGCAACAGCATGGTCAACAGCTGCTAATTCCCATCTACAATCGTTAGACAGAGTGCAAAATCAAGCTCTTAGACTCATCACAGGATCCATGAAAACTGCACCAATCCTGAAGATGCAGAAAATAACTGCAATGCAGACAATGTCCTATAGAAGATGCAGAAAATAACTGCAATGCAGACAATGTCCTATAGAAGAGACACTAAAACTATGATCCAGATGGAGAAGTTTAATAGTATGCAATCACACCCAATGAATAAAAGGTTAGATGATCTGGCATTAGGGCGTCTCAAACGTAGCAGCTTTGTCCATCGGGGGAAAAGACTTAGAAGACAGTATCAAGCTGATCTTCCTATTAGAACAACACCGCTGAAACCGCTATTTTGTAGTATAGTAGAACATCACTTAACGAGCACCTCTCATAACGAGTAATTCGATTAACGAGCAAAACAAATTGTAAAAGAATGACTTGCTTAACGAGCTACGTTTTGCATAACGAGTGGCGAGGAAAAGAGAAATTTGAATTTAGCACTCGTTCCAGTAGCATCGTAGTGTCGCTTGTGATCACCCATTTTCTCAAACTTGTGTTATATTGTGATATATGTACATCAATCCTCTAGGCCTACAATATGACCTCCCTAAAGAATTTAAGTTCATCAAGATCCAGTTTCTGCCTCCCAACACCACTCCGTTACTCCAGCTCATGGACTAGCAAGTTATTTCTAACTTTCAGAAGCTCTACACTAAAGCACTCTTCAAGCATTGTTTTCAGGTGACTGAAGGGACCAGCCTCACTCTCAAAAAGTTTTGGAAAAATCACTTCCACATCGTTTCCTCAAGATGATTGACAAGGCGTGGGAAGGGGTTACCAAGAGAACCCTAACTTCTACTTGGAAGAAGCTCTGGCCTGAGAGTGTTGTCGATTTGTGACTTTGAAGGCTTCGAGACAGTTCCTGTGGAACCTGTAAACGAGATGGAGTATTTAGCCACTATCATGGGATTGGAGGTGGAAAACAGTGATTTCGAAGAGCTTGTGGAAGAGCACAGCCAAGAGCTGACCACCGAAGAGCTTATGGAGTTCTCAGCAAGAAGTTTTGGAGGAAAGTTTGTCAGAGGAGGAGGAGGAGGAGAAAGTAACAGAAAAGCAACAATCTTCTGGTGAAATAAGAGAAACGCTGAAAGCATGGGAAACTGTTGCATATTATATTAAGAAGCATCACCCTAATAAGGAAGTGGCTTTACGTGCTACAAATGTATTTAATTATAAATGCTGTGCAGCATTTTCTACAAATTTTGTAGCGTCGGCAAAAACAAATGTCTCTGGACATCTGTCTAGTAAAAAATAATTAGCTATGTATCATGATTTGTTCGACTTTTTTCTTTTTGTCTTCTGCAAATCGAATTAGCATTCCAGGTGGGTTCGTTCCGCGGTGGAACAAAAGATGATGATGATTCACCCTCCTTAACAAAATGTGTATAATTTTTATTTTTATTTTGAATAAACGTTATACATAACATTTTGTGAGTATTTTTTCGACATGGAACGCATTATCGTATTTTACATTAACTTATATGAGAAATTTTTTTCGCATAACGAGTGTTTCGCTTAACGAGTATGATTCTGGAACGAGTTATGCTCGTTAAGCGAGGTTCCACTATAATGACCTTTCTATGCTGAGGCTCAGATCTTTGGCTCGTGAGCTTAGCTGAACAGTCCTGCTTTGAAGCATCTAGAAGATAGAGGACGCTGGCATAAATGAAGTGCATGTGTATTATAATGGTGTTGATGATGATTGTGGGTGGTGGTGATGATGATGATGATGATGATAAACAACTGTATAATAACTCTCAGCTTCCTCACAACACTATTTTCAACATCTAAAAGCCAGATCACATGTCGCCAGGCACGACCATGCTCCCCCCCCCCCCCCCCACCCCACACACATTTTTTTTGTCCTTACATTTATATGTATTTTTGGTCTCCTTTCTCAGCCACTTATCTCCTTGCTTCAAATGTAATCCGCTTCCATTGTGCTGCTTGCATTAATTATTCGTCGGTATGTCTTAAAGACTTCAGCCTTCTCCAGCCGCCGCGTCACGAGTCAGGAAAGAATGACGGATGATCGAGACTATCGAGTGCTCTTGCCGGTGAGAATAAAGGGGGCGAGTCAAGTATCGTGTCTGCAAGGATTTAGGAAGCAAAACAAAGTCAATGCTCGGTTCATTAAAATTCGTAGACTTAGCTGCTGAGGAACTTTAGAGAAATAATATGCGACAATAAGCAACTAAAATTAACAAAACAGAAATAATCAAATAATAAATCACGAATTTTCAGAAAATAAGTACCACCCCCCCCCCACCCCCCCGCACGCACACACATACATACATGCATCATCCTCATAATTCTTAGGAGTCATTGGGGGTCACTCGCCTGTGTGTCACCGGGGCCCTCACGGGAAGCAAAGAATAGCGACACTGCACCCTACCAGGCATGTCGTAAGAGGCGACTAAGGGTAGGGTTGGGCTTGAGGTTGGCTACCTCATTCTGTAAAAATCATAGCCACAAAAACCAACCAACCATGGATAAGTCAAAAAGAGAAGCAAATAAAATCCAGCCAACCAAGATGAGGGGAGGCTCTTCAAATAGAAGAAGTATGACGTAATGTAGATAAAGATGGAGGAACTGATAAAGATATTAAAATTAGAATACAAAAGGCAAGAGGGGTTTTCATAGCACTAGGGAATTTGTGGAGGTCAAAAAAAATTAAAAGAAATACTAAACTAAAAATTTTTAATTCTAATGTCAAATCAGTACTATTGTATGGGGCGGAAACATGGAGAACAACCAAGGCAATTACTAATAAATTACAGACATTCATTAACTGGTGCCTGCGCAGAATAGAGGGAATAAAATGGTATGATAGAATAACTAATGTAGAACTTTGGGAGAGAACTAAACAGGCTCCAATGGATCAGGAGGTGAGGAAAAGACGTTGGCGTTGGATAGGGCACACACTGAGAAAACAGGAGAACAGCATAACTAGAATGTCTTTGCATTGGAACCCACAGGGGCATAGGAATAAAGGAAGGCCAAAAAACACATGGAGAAGAGAGCTGGAGAATGAGGTTAGAAAGATTGGGAGGACATGGGGAGAGCTCCATGCAATGGCGAAGGATAGAACGACGTGGCGTGAGTTGGTTGAGGGCCAATGCTCCATTGGAGGATAGAAAGGCAGAAAAAGAAGAAGATTGGGGGTCACTGCATATGGTGCTATGACTTTTGAGTAAAAATGAAATAATTTGGCAAAGGAGTGTGTGTCGTATCACGATGTTAGGTGCCAGTGAATCGGTGAGAAGTCAAGTTGTTGTGTCAGCTATTTACATGAGAAGGTTAAGGGTAAGTGAGGGATCACTGCATATGGTGCTAAGACTTACATTGGGGGGGGGGGGGGGGAATTGAAAATGTCAGGTAAATGGGATTGGTGTTATGGTGAGTTGTGAAGTCCCGGGGGTCAAGTTGTATTTTCAGCTAGTTACATAAGGGGCTTTAGGGGGTCACTGTGTATGGTGCTATAATGTTATCTATAGTAAAATAAAAACTATGACAAAAAGGTTGGTTTCATGTCACAATGTTTTGTGAGGGTGCTTAGTGAGCTGGCATGTCATGTGTCGGCTAGTTAGATGTGAGGCGTAAGGGCCCCTAACAAAATAGCAAAACTGAGTAAACTGGGTTGGCGTCCTGCACAATGTCAGATACAGGTATTCAGTGAGAGGGTTAAGTCGTCGTGTCGACAAGTTAGAGGAGGTGTTTATGGACCGAGGGACACCATTGTGTCGCACAATGCACCTCGAAACTTAGTCACTGGCCTTGGTAAGTGGTTCACTAAAGTTTCTCGGTAAATCACCCAATGTATGGCACAAGTCTTTCACCGGTTTTACTTGGTAAGTGGTTCACTGAAGTTTCTTGGTAAATCAACCAATGTATGGCACAAGTCTTTCACCGGTTTTACTTGGTAAGTGTAAGATGGTAAATCAACCAATGTATGGCACAAGTCTTTCACCGGTTTTACTTGGTAAGTGGTTCACTGAAGTTTCTTGGTAAATCAACCAATGTATGGCACAAGTCTTTCACCGGTTTTACTTGGTAAGTGGTTCACTGAAGTTTCTTGGTAAATCAACCAATGTATGGCACAAGTCTTTCACCGGTTTTACTTGGTAAGTGTTTCACTGAAGTTTCTTGGTAAATCAAGCAATGTATGGCACAAGTCTTTCAACGGTTTTACAGTGGTTCACTGAAGTTTCTTGGTAAATCAACCAATGTATGGCACAAACCGGTTTGGTTTTTTTTTTTTGTTTTTTTGTTTTTTTTTTTTTTTTTTTACTTGGTAAGTGTTTCACTGAAGTTTCTTGGTAAATCAACCAATGTATGGCACAGTCTTTCCCGGTTTTACTTGGTAAGTGTTTCACTGAAGTTTTCTTGGTAAAAAAGCGGGGTGACAATCACCGGTTTTACTTGGTAAGAGTAGCTTGGTAGTCGCCCCACTATCCTCAGGACATATTAAGTCATTTCATGTCTTTTACCATTGGAACACATTAGGTTGATCAGGGTTCTGAGCAGGTTGTCCATTAACGTTCACTGGTAAATCGTTTTGCTAGGCAAAACATTGGTGGGAAGAGGGGTGCAGCGCCCTCCCGAAATTTACTTTAAAAAAGCGGGGTGAGATGGGGAGTGGCTTAACTTTCCCATTTTAACGCACTCGATGCCTTTCTCATTTGAGATATTTTAAGGATAAACTCGAGATATACAAAACATGCGTTAGGACAGTTCTCTTCTATGGAGCAGAAACAGAGAATACAGACAGGTAGAGAGTTTGCTCAGAGGTTTTGAGGGAAGACTTCTCAGATTGTTGGGGTTCACATGGGAAGATAAAATCAGCAATTCAAGATTACAACAAATGACAGACTTAGAAGATGTAAATTTACATTAAAAAAAAAAAAATAGAGGTGGACTGGACACGTCCTCAAAATGAAGAAAGAGAGACGGCCGAGACAGGAACTGCAATGGACACCACACTGACAGCGAGGAAGAGGCAGGCCTAGAGGCGTTCTTTCCTAAGGCGTTCGCTGTCTTGGTATACATTCAATCGGTCTATGTCTTTCTCGTCTGGGAACACCTTAACTCATTAAAGGCACTTCTCTATGTGCTCACAGATCTTGTTAAGTCGTTTACGGAAGTTCTTTGGTGCGGTCGGCCACTATCTCTGGGACACCTTGAGTTGTTTGATGTGTTTTCCCTTTAGGACATCTTAACATCGCTCAGTGTACGTGGAAAAAAAAAGGGACTGTCCTCCGAATAGGTTAGTTGTGTATCCTTTACAGGACGTTGCAGAGCCAACCCCAACAGCCCCTGGCCGTTGTGTGGTTTTTCTAGGCAAATGTACGTCCAATAGTTGCCAATGCTACTGGACGGTCGGCTTTCTTGATACCACTGTCGAAACCAACCCAAGGCGCATGGCTTGCAGCTGGGATCGAACCCGGCATCCCAGCATTACGAAGCGTTCGCATCGACTTAGCCACAGAGCCCACATCCTCCGAATAACGGTCCCAAATTATCGAGGCCGAAAATATACCCTAATAGGGCCTCAGTCACATGTAAATTGCGCACTTCCGGCGACTACCGCCACCACCGCCTCGAGTATCTACCGCGCCGCTACGAGCAAATAAAATGAAGGAAGCTGCAGGAGATGCGGTAGCTGCTGCTAGTGAGTCCCAGCCATCTAGTTTAGCCTCGGTCAGCGCCGGGGAGAGGACCCCCCACCCCCCCCCCCCCCAACCATTTTTTTCTGCAAATTTTAGCCTAGCAAAGTTGTACAGTGAAAAGGAGCTAGGGGAGCTCCCCCCCCCCCCTCATGTTTTATTTGTAGCGGTACGCATATATACGCGTGTGAGTGTATGTGTATGTGTATGTGTGTGTGTGCGAGTGTGTGTTAAAAGTTAGTTGCGTGTCCTTTAGACTACATTGCAGAACGAACCCCGACATTTTTTTTTATGTTGTGGTTTTTAAGGCAAATGTTACGTTCAATAGTTTGTTATTGCTTCTTGAACGATCAGCTCTCGGTACCATGGTCGATCGAAACCAGCTCAAGACAAATCGTCCACAGCTGGGATCGGCCTTCGCAACTCCTAAGCCACAGACACCAACATGTGTGTGTGTGTTTGTGTGTGCGTGTGTGTGTGTGTGTGTTTTGTGTGTTAGTTTAGCTTCATAGTTTGCAAGAGTAGAAAATGCAAGATATGAGGGAAAAGAATAACCGAGAGGCGGGCGAGCAGAAAAACTGTAAGGGTCCCGTGTGTGTTCTGATTCTCACTTGTGTTTGACCGTTAGCGACCCATGGATTCCCGCTAGCACAGTATCAATAGTGCGGCGTTGCTCGGCTGTTGACTCTCCACACCTGTTCAAACGCCTAATGTCAAGGTAGCTGAGACGGGGTTAGCTCCAACTCTGTCAGGTATCCTATTTACCGGGAATGAGTGACGCAGGGTGAGGCTCTTTTCTTTCTCTATCTTTCCCACTATGAGGCATAGACCCTGAACCAGCAGCTTTCGCCACGTCGTCCTGTCTTGCTATAGAATGCAGCTTACAAACAGCAGCACAGCCAGCTCAATGAACTCGAAGACACCCCACCAGTGCAAGGCATAAGGAAAACATAAATCAGACAACCAGTGCACACCACATCACACAACAGATGGCCGTTTGTTTATAAAATATAAGTCGGTAGATCTCACGATTCTCACCCTAAGTCGTTCGGGTGAGTGATTTCGTATAGGTTCCCACCGGCTGTCCTATGTTCTAGGGGTGTCATGTGTTGCTTATTTTGAACGTTTTAAACACAACCACCACCGACGACAGCCACCGCCCAAGAGGGTAAAATTACAAAAGCATCAATGATTCTGTATTCACGTATCCTAACGCCTCCGGCGCTTTTCCCTTAAAATGTCTTTCTTGAACAGTCGCCGGCAGCTCCTGAGCCATAATCACAACAACACATTCTAGAAACAACACTCCTACACAGAAAATAGTTGTAGAAGAAAAAGCTGCGCAATTTCGTCTGTTTAAAAAATTTGTCGACCTCATCGAACAAACCCGAATGATTTCTCAGCAGGCTGTGTATAGACAACGAAGAAAGACATCCCTTAACACACCTACAACATTGGACAGCCAGTGGGAACCAACGCGAATTCGTGCAACCGAACGAGACGGGGTGAGAATCTTGAGTTGTACCTATAAGTCTAGCCCTAAATGATGAATACGCATGGAGACATGGAAAAGAGTGCTTTACTTTTTACTTTAACCCTTCCATCCTAATGAAGCGTCAAGCGTCTAGTGCTAGACCCGTATTTCTACCCCCCCCCCCCCTCTCCCCCTCTCCCCTTTTTTCATATTGCATATCCTGGTGTTTATTTTAGTCGATTTTGAGCCAACTATAAAAATGCACTTCGATGTGGATTCGAACCCATATCTTTCGTCCGGATGTCAAACGACAAGTGACTTGAGTGTCCGGTCATCCTCACACATACTGACAACGGGCTACTGTAAGACTTATTCTAATTCACTTATCTGGGCCTGCTCCTGTGCTACTGCACCGTGTTAATAGTCTTCTTATTCTTAAAGTCAAATATGTGTGGTGTTGGTAGTTATGTCTATTCACAACCTTCTGTCTCTTGTACTCTCAGTCAACGCTGATAAAGATGATCCTCCGTGCCAGTATGTCAAACTGTCCAGCATCTTTTCTCCCGGTCTCCCTCTGCATCTCTTCCCCTCGTGTGACGTGCTGTCAGGCATGATGTCGACTCCTAAGACGAGACTCGTGTTCGACAGCTTGTCCGCCCATTTGTAAGGTGTAACATGCCAGGGCAAACGAGTGAATAATCGAACAAAGCTTATTCTCTCATTTGTGACGGGGGAGGGGGGGGAGGGGGTGCAAGTTCCAATGGTGTCACGGGTTACTGCCAGGAAATAGCCGTCAACAGGCGAAAGACTCCATTTGAGACATACACAAAATGCGTGACAATCATTGGCTCCTATTGATCTGGGCAAAGGCAGTTGAGTTAGCGAATAGTACAAACTCACAATTTAAAGGTACAAGTAAACGGGACTGGCACACAACATAATACATTCTACAAGCCAAGTGTTGGAAAACAGTCGTAGATAATTTCCTTTGCAAAACGGTGGTCGAGGACCACCAGACATTATCTGGAACTCCTGACAGATGATAACCTATAGCGATAAAAGTCAACTCCAAGGTGCCCAAATGTAAATCAAATGATGAAGGCCATGTACGTAGTGTAACACTGGTGTATTACAAACGCTACGATCCGAATGAAAATGTGCAATAACGTGTTATGTGGACAAGACTTACCCAAACACTCGCTCTCGCTAGCGTACTCACACTCGTCTTGAAACATTACGAATCCATATTCCATATCGGATTCTAATCAACTCCCTATAGGTCAACAGTACGACCTTGAAAACTTTAACTGTTACTTCAACAGATTCTTATGCAGTCCAATACTTACGAACACGACCATGTCATTCTTTCGAGATTTCGCTAAGTTTTCCAATATATTAAACAAATCCTGCTTCCTGCATAAACAGCAGCTAGGCTGAAATTTCTCCATGGAATCTAAGGGTAAATCTTCCTCTAGAATCCACCGGGGTCCGACGACACGTCCCCCTTCTTGAACTTCTCGACTACGAATCTCTAGATTCAAATCTCCTAACAACATACGTAAGGCTTATGACGTCCTTTTTGCTCAGTCAGTTTTCTCCCTCTCATGACATGATCAAAGAATGTTTCTTTTCTGATGTGGGCAATCAGTTCTCTTCGTGAATCGGTTTCTTTCAAGACTTCTTCAGTACTCTTTTTTATCTGCCCAGGGTATTCTCATAATTGGTCTATAAAACCACACCTCTGTAGCTTCCAAATATTTTTTTTTTTTTTTTACTGATCTACCTACCAACTGTCCATGATTCACTTCCATGTAACAAAATAGAATTTATTTATACCATTTACTTTGATGATGCCTTTCGGTCGGTTTTGACTTTCTCTTACAATTATATCCATAATTTCTTGCAGCTTTGTTTCGTTTTCAATAGTAGTCAGGGATGGATAACTCTACCCGTTTACATGATTTTGTCTCCACTTGCTTATTCTCCATTCTGTCTGTCGATCGGTCTTCTACGTGTGAGTTTCTGGAACCCATTTTTATTGGAGGAAGAGTGGATAGACACACTGCCTCTCTAACAAGCATGTCGTAAAAGGAAACTCATTAGGATTGTTAAGCCAAAGTCGGAGCGCATCCACCTAAGCCACGAGAACCATCAGTGTGCACAGAGTAAGTCAGAACTGTAAAGTGGATGTACACACAACATTCCAATTCTGGGACAGACTGAAGTTGGCCAGAATCTCCACCGGCGTTTACAGCCAGTGAACGCTATAAAGAAAAAGAATTATATCTGTCTGTCTACCTGCCTGCCTGTCTGTCAGTATATGAGTTTGTCTGTCTCCCTCTCTCTCTCTCTCTCTCTCTCTCTCTTTCTTTCTTTCTTTCTTTATATATATATATATATATATATATATATATATATATATATATATATATATATATATATATATATATACATACATATACATACACACACAAACACAGACACACAACGCTTATGACGCCACCACAAAACAGTGAAACATAAAGAAGATCACAGAAGAAATGGATCACACAAGATTTGAATATGACTCCTTCGCCAACTGTCGTCCCTGGCACTGAGTATCCACGTCGCCACTAATGTATTCACACCCAGGATGTATCTGTGGAACCTGTTCCATTCACTAGCTGCAGAAACCACGTGATATTATTGTTCAACTGTGTTCTCCCTCTGAGACAGGCGAGAAACTGCGATATGTGTAAAATAAGTGCACATAGCGGCGTCGTTTTAAGATTGCGTTTGTCATGCATCATTTTAATTCCACATGGATGACTCCATTAAGTGATCCAGGACACTCGTATAGATCACACACGGTGAATCTCATAACAGTGCGCGAACTCCGTAGCACCGGTTTTCATCCCAAAGTGTGTATTCCTCTTTCCAGACGATGCAGTGTTCTATTGTGATTCAGTACTGGCAAGCCAAATCTGTTATAAATCAGTTTCACCCCTCTGCAAACCAAAATCATCCCTTGGTAAATCAAATATATGCCTTAGGCGCAGTGTAGTAAGTTCTCAATTCTACGCAATCTGAACCTTGATGTCTAAGAAAACAGGAGTGACTGAAGTCGAGCTGGAGAATTCCTGTCTCTAATTTTCTTCTTTATTTATTTCCGGTTTTCTTGACATAGCCTGTATTTTATTAGTCTGTTGACAAAAACTCTGGTCATAACTTTCTGCTGCACTTGTTCTCGCCTTTTTTTTTATCCATTCGCTTGGCTTTCTGCTCATAGTCAGTTTTGTTTCATTAGCGTCATGTGCCCTGCCCCGCGGCGTAGGCTCTTTATCTCTCTTTAGATACTGGTAGTTAATATTTTGAATCATTTCTATTGATGATATTCCTCCATGTCTTCGCTTCAGGCCATCAAGCATCGTCTCTCTTGGTCTGTCTCTGCGTCCTCTACCGTTGATCCTCCTAGTCCTTACGATATTCTTCATTGATTCTCTGCTCATCACGTGACCGAGGAGCATTTTTATGTTTTGTTACTAAAATGTGACCACTTGACCTATGTCTCTTCCTTCAGAGGCTGGCCTTATCAGAGTCTCAGTACCCGGAAATCAGAAAAAGACAAACTTTTGATATCTCGCGCCTATCCAACCATGTAAGACAGGGATTCAACTGGCGGCCCGCGAGCTAAGTCTGGCCTATCAGTGGCCAATTGAATTGTTCTGATAATCTTCCTACGCCTAAGTCCGTGACGATCTGGTCAGTGAAGATCACCATTTTAAAAATCCTTGCCTGCGTGTAAACTTAGTTAAAAAGCCCTGATGTAAGTTAAACATATCTGGGCGACCACTAAGGTCACAATTCCCTTCTTGATCGTAACTCTCAGGGGTCCTCAGAATGGAATAACGGGTAAACGAGGCTTACCTGGATGTACATGGCCACGCCAATTGTAAGCATTCGGCGCATACTTGCATTTCCATCCGTATATGAAAGATGCAAAGCTTAAAAGCTAAAATGTACCTCAAAGTCGTCCAGCAAAACAGACTTCCACAGATTAATAGTTGCCTTGGACCGAGGGTCCGTTGGCTTGAGAGCAGAACAGGACAGCATGTTGTAATTGAAACGGACTCACAGAGAATGCTTCGGAAAATTTAAACTAGCGTCCTACGCGTAGAGTGAATTAATCAGGTAACAGAAAGTGTATTGATTGGCACTCATAGAAAGAAGTAGAAAGATAGAAGAACACACTAGAGAGCATAAAAATCGAAAGCTATAGTTACCGTGACGGGAATTGAACCTGTCACCTCCAGACGGCGTCTGCACCTCGCCATGGATACAAGTGCACTAAGAACATGGTCAACTAGGTACCCCCAAAAGAAAAGGTGTCTTATTGGCCATGTCTATCGTACAGCTTGAAAGCTTGAAATCCACAACTATGGTATATGGACAGAATTCATTTTAAACCATTGAAATAGCACCATAGGTTACATAAATTTATATTAACGAAGCATATGTCGAATAACAATCACAGCAACAATTTACGAACACAGTAGACTTAATGCTTTGTCTAGAATACACAAACATTTCAGAAAGGTATTTGATTGGTATGTTCCAGTGTATATGCGTCATTACTATAAAAAAACAGAGGGGGAACCTTTGAGGCCGTTAAATATTATGAATTAATCAAGTAACAGAAAGTGTATTGATTGGCACTCATAGAAAGAAGTAGAAAGATAGAAGAACACACTAGACAACATAAAAATCGAAAGCTATAGTTACCGTGCCGGGAATTGAACCTTTATTTATTTATACGCGTAGAGTGGCTTGCTTCGCTCGATAAGACTCCGAACATGAGCAAATCGTTTATTTTCTGTCCAGGAAATTCGGGCGTACGGTGTAATGAGCAAGCTGAAAAATCGCTGCTACCGGTCCTCTTAGTGGTGATCTACGTAATGATAAAGAGGAAGTGGTGAAGGCTCGCTGGGATCAAGTGGACAGTACAACAGAACAGACCAAGTTTCCATATATTGTTAGACTGATTCAGCGAAGGAGGGCCAGGACGTCTGGAAGATATTCAACAATGCGGGAAAAACATAAGCGTACTTTTAATCGAGTTGTCACAGGTATTATTAACATATCGAATCTGTGTTGGCTACTGAAGAAGGAGACGGAGCACGCGTAGAAATGTGCCGAGTGGAGGGACGTCACTTCATTCATTCATGCATCCATACCCGGATTTATATATGTGGCATTCTCATCCTTGATGTGTTAATCCACGGTCAGATCCAGATTTTACTGGATTTTGGAGCTGGCCGTGGTTAATCCTACAGACCGATATTCTGAAGGGAAAGAGATCATGACCTACTTTGAGGCCAAATCGGTCGTTACCTGGACAGAGCTCTCCATCAATACTCTTTCTGTTACTTGATTAATCCTGGACAGAGCTGCATGTTACACTGGGCTGGTGTGCCTGTCAACCGTACCCTAATTATAACTTCTGTGGAGGTTGAACAGGATATACGAGATCTGCCATTTTGGTTTACCGTCCAGATTGAGATTTCTCTTTTATCTCAGTGTCATAGCCCTCAAGGTAGAAGCCTGGAGGGAACAGGCGCGCAGCAACGAAGAAAACATTAGAATTTTTGTTTTTGTTTCAAACAAACAATTATCCATCACTTACCGAGAAGCGAAGCAGGGCTTTCCCACATCATAGTCCAGCGTTTGATACTACTCGACGCCAGCAGCGTCTCATTTGATATTCAATTTAGGAACGGGTTGCGATTAACCCAGTTGGTAAAGAAATACAAAAAACAGTGTTCTGCTATCATGCAATGAGAATAAAGGCATTAAGGGTAGATCGATCAGTGGTAGACAAGGCAGCGGCAGGCCGAGGTCTCTCTCTCTCTCTCTCTATCTATCTATCTATCTATCTATCTATCTATCTATCTATCTATCTATCTATCTATCTATCTATCTATCTATCTATCTATCTATCTATCTATCTATCTATCTATCTATCTATCTATCTATCTATCTATCTATCTATCTATCTATCTATCTATCTATCTATCTATCTATCTATCTATCTATCTATCTATCTATCTATCTATCTATCTATCTATCTATCTATCTATCTATCTATCTATCTATCTATCTATCTATCTATCTATCTATCTATCTATCTATCTATCTATCTATCTATCTATCTATCTATCTATCTATCTATCTATCTATCTATCTATCTATCTATCTATCTATCTATCTATCTATCTATCTATCTATCTATCTATCTATCTATCTATCTATCTATCTATCTATCTATCTATCTATCTATCTATCTATCTATCTATCTATCTATCTATCTATCTATCTATCTATCTATCTATCTATCTATCTATCTATCTATCTATCTATCTATCTATCTATCTATCTATCTATCTATCTATCTATCTATCTATCTATCTATCTATCTATCTATCTATCTATCTATCTATCTATCTATCTATCTATCTATCTATCTATCTATCTATCTATCTATCTATCTATCTATCTATCTATCTATCTATCTATCTATCTATCTATCTATCTATCTATCTATCTATCTATCTATCTATCTATCTATCTATCTATCTATCTATCTATCTATCTATCTATCTATCTATCTATCTATCTATCTATCTATCTATCTATCTATCTATCTATCTATCTATCTATCTATCTATCTATCTATCTATCTATCTATCTATCTATCTATCTATCTATCTATCTATCTATCTATCTATCTATCTATCTATCTATCTATCTATCTATCTATCTATCTATCTATCTATCTATCTATCTATCTATCTATCTATCTATCTATCTATCTATCTATCTATCTATCTATCTATCTATCTATCTATCTATTTCTCTCTCTCTCTAAGGGAGAGTTCTGGTTGTTGGTTCATTTCTGGAGTTTGGTCTTGTTTCAGAAGTAGACTCTTGTCTTGTACACCCGTCTTATAGATACTGTAAATTTGTGTGCATACTATTGGTTCCTCGCTCTCAGGCAGATGCACTCCAGCTTTGGAAAAAAAACACCCCTAATTAGCTTGATGGGATGACAGTGGATCTTTTCCTGTTTCCATGTGTGGGGAAAGGGGAGCTACATACGTTTTGTTGACTGTACTGAACAGTTGGAGCCGCCATGGTGCAGCTGCTAGACCTTCACCAGCGGATCCGAAAGTCGTGGGGTCAGGTTCTGACAGAGCCAGGTTTTTTTTTTTCAAATGACATTGGCTGCCAGGTCCATCCAGTCTTTAAAGGGTACCAGGTAAAGTCCTGGGAAATAAAGGCGGTCGATCAAATCACCCACCAAACGTCCAACTCCGTCAGGACTTGAACCCTTGACCACCTTCTAATCCGCAGGCGAGCGTCTAGAAGCTACACCACGAGAGTTACCTAGAAATAGAGATCTAGCCCTATGTGCCTAATAGGCCTATAGGCATGGACAAGTGTCCTTTACTTTTTGTTTTGTTTTTAAACAGAGCAGTCACTGTGAAGAACCAATTTCTCTGCCACTGGCGCCTCAGGCATATGGTGCTATCATTATATATTGTAGACCAAGCGAGGCTCGATGGGCGTTGTGGCCTTCACGCCAGCTGCCTTTTCTTTCCATCACGTCCTTTTTGGTATGGTATACATTTTAGCCTGAGTCCATCTGGGAGCAAAGATAACTCTTGTTCCCCGAGATCGCTAAAACTGTCCAGCTCTATACATCCACGTCACTAGGCGATGGTGTATCCTCTACGTTTTCACTGCTTCGCCATATACAGCCATGAAATGGGGGCATGTCTTGAACAGAATCATTCAAAGCAAAATGGAAAAGAGAAGAGACACAATTGCCAACCCCATCAGTCAAGACATACGATGATATTCTTCTTCTTTGCGTTCACAGACTGTAAACTCTTTTTCTTCTTTTTCTTCTTCTTCTACTTCGCGTTTCCCAGCTGTAAACTCTTCTTCTTTTTCTTCTACATAGCGTTCACCAGCTGTAAACTCTTTTTCTTCTTCTTCTACTTCGCGTTTCCCAGCTGTAAACTCTTTTTCTTCTTCTTCTACTTTGCGTTCACCAGCTGTAAACTCTTTTTCTCTTTTTCTTCTTCTTTTACTTCGCGTTCACCAGCTGTAAACTCTTTTTCTTCTTTCTCTTCTTCTTCTACTTCGCGTTCACCAGCTGTAAATTCAGGCTGAAAGCTTTGGGTGTTCTTCCACCTTCTGACTTTAGTCCAGAACCTGAGTGTTGGGTGTACATCCGTTTCACAAATCTGGATTATTTGTACACAGACATTTGGTTTCTTGTCTCTCACGCAGATGTACTCCGACTTCCAAGATGGTCCCCAATTTAATCGACACCTACAATGGGTTTTTTTTTTGGGGGGGGGGGGGGGGGGCGGGCGGGGGTAGTATTCTTATTCTTCCCCCACCCCCACCCAACAATGGGGCCTCTGAACACACACGGGGAATACATGTTGATGATAATAAAGCTTGTTTAAAGTTATGTTAAAAACATGAAAATATATATAATTATATATCATCATTTTTTTGTAAAAGAATCAAGTTTATTAATATTGCTGAATTATTTAACCATTTGTAAAAAAAATATTCAAATGCATCATAAACATCATCATTATTATTATCATTACATTCTTCTTCCGAACTTTCAAACACGACCTTGGCTTCTAGTACGACCCATCCTTTACTGGTTCCCGTCCTGTGAAGTAAAAGCGGCCGGTTGATGTTGACCACATCACCTACCGAGTGACGATTGGTCTACAAAATATAGGTCTAGCCCTATATGCCCATTAACTCTGGATACATGAAAATGTGTGCTTTATACTCTATGTATTCATTCTTATGCGCTATATTGTTTGATGTTCGTTTCTTTAAAGCTGGGCTTTAGGTCGTCGTTCCATGTTGTGCGTGGTCTTTCCCCTGCTCTGTGTTCATTACATTTCTTTAGCGTGATTCTCAGTGGCAGGCCTTGAGAGAATGAGGCATCGAGGTGTAACCAGAGGGTCTGGCCGGCTCAATACTCTGAGAGGAACGCGAAATGGATTTACAACAAGATTATGACCGGTACCATCAGTACTGGAGCTCTACGGTGGCTGCTGAAGATGAGGACAGAGCAGGCATAGGAATGCCCCGACTTCTGTGAAGCCAATTTTTGACTCAACTCAGCTCAACTTAACTCTCTGTGGCAGTTTATACCAGAGCATTCTCTTACTAATTTATCATCAGACTGTGCCGTGCTGGTATTTATTTCTATTTTGTATTATCATAGGAAGAGGAAACAGCCTAAAACTTAAGTGTTATGACAGACCAGATCTGGCCCTTAGCTTTGTAGAGAAGTTCCGACAGAGGAACAGATAGAGCGCTGCTTTTTCGATCCAGCAGAATCGGCAGCATACTTTGTTCGAAACTACAGACGTTTCTTATTCTTTGGAGTAAACAAGACAGGCTATGCCTCCTAATAGTGCAATATAACTATTGTCTGAAAAGACGGAAAGGTGCCAACAATAACAACATAGGTGTTTATCTGCAAAAGGGTTATTTTGAAGGAAGAGAAAGACGGGTCTGTTCAAGCAAGTGCCACGCAGTTCACGGGCAAGGAATGTGGTTTCCTTGCCCAAAGAAGGAACTTTGCTGGCCCAGTAGTTGGTGCCCTGGTCCCTGGAGACAGTGGTCAGAGTTTAAACCCCAAACAGAGACAGGATCTTTCGTTTTTCCTAATACCGCCTCTCTGTTGACAAACTGACCTAACATAGAGAAAAAGAAAGTCATTGGCGACTCCACTCTACCCACCTGCCCAATCCACATGGTTCTTATAGTCATGAAAGTGACTGTTCGCACCTATATACTCTTTAAAACGTTTAAGTAATGTCAGTATACATTGGAGCACATTCCAGCATTTGTAATTAAGACTTAGATATTGTAAATTTTTTTTCTCTTCTCTTTCTTGTTCTTTTGTTTCTTTTCAATATTTCTCAACTTTGTAATTGTGCATTCCTATTTTTATTATTATTATTATTATTATTATTATTATTATTATTATTATTATTATTTATTAACTATGAAATGAGGTACAAATGAAAAATTTTATGAAAGGAGCGGAGTGGAAGGGCAGAATGTTAGACGGACCTGCGTGCCCAATTCTTACCCTTTGAAAATAAAGTTCGTTTGTTCGTTCGTTCGTTCTTACTGCCTGCCTGCCTAACTGCATGCCTATCCTTCTACCTAACTACCAACCGGATAGGATGTCTACCCGCCTATCTGATAGGTTATCTACCCAACCACATGCCAAGATATCTGCCTGCCAATCCACCTGCCTATTCCTTGCCAGGTCGTCTGCCTGCCCACCTAACTGCCCATATACCTTCCAGGCCATCTACCTGCCCACCTTCCAGGCCCACTTTCTTCTCACCTGCCAGACAATCTGCCTGCCCACTGTCCTATTTTTGAAATCATCGAAAATTCAGCTTACTGTCATCCATGGTCACCCATATATGCACCTCACTGTGAAGACAATGAAGGTTCTTAACACAGTTACGGGCCCTGCCCCGCCCACTTAAACATTACGCAACCTTTCAATTATACTTGATCAGCCCAGTCGACTTCTCCAAAGTTCACAGGGATGTCGCCGTGGCCGTGTTCGATCGGCATCATTCTGTGACACACATTTACGACCTTAGGACACCCAGAACTCAATCTACCGTGACGAGACCTCCACACTACAGCAAGTTAGCGATTTTAACGACCGCACAAAATCTGCTGCTGGCCCTAACCCAAACCCCTAGGTCTCACGAGACAGTGCATTCTACTGTCGCTGCAGACACGGAACTCTAGAGAAAATTTGCACATTTTACGCTTAGATGTGACCGACTGACAGCTAAAGGTGTAGACCGACCGTCCAATCACAGTGTCCTTTCTCCCCACTGTTATTTATAAGTGTGTATATGGGCGGGACCAGTTCCCGTAATTGCTATAAGAAGCAAAAGGATTATTTACATATTTTTTAACATACATTAGGCCTTACAGTCACCAACACGGACATTCAACAGAAGGAACTGTGTGTTAACGCAATATTATTACTGTAAATATGAATGGCACATAAATTATTGTAAAGTTTTTTTTTTTTTTTTCTAATCGCTAAATTTAGCAAAGAGAATATTTAAAAGAAAAACATGTTAATGACCAATCTTTAAGAGCTCACGGCTTAAATCACGATATTTTCATTTTTGTAGCCTAATTGGCTTGTTTCTGGTCGCACATTCTGGAACTGTTCCCAAGTTGACCAATGAAACTTTAACTGTTCATACACATTACACTTAAGATTTAGTATCCATGTGCTGTGGTTGATTGTCATAAAGGAGGTGGAGTCATGTGGCTCCACCCACTTCGTCCAATGTCCAATGAAAGAGTAGCTGGCGACATATGGGAAGCAAAAGCGCTACGGTCACATCCCAGATGTTCAAAATTAGAACTTATATGTGTCTCTTGAGGACTGTTGTTAAGGACTCCACCACCTCCAACTGAAACCTGAAAAGAAAAATATACAAATTTTTCAATACTCATGTCGCTATTTAGTAATACTTTTACAAATTATCTCCAGTTAGTGTGGAGAGGAGGGAGATAATAATATTTTTTTAGGCACGGCTGAAGAGGCTTAAGCCTTGATGAGAGCGCAATAATAATAATCATTATGTGCTGATATAAAAGAACCAGATTAATTTTTAAATTATTATTATTATTCTTGACATTTTTATTACTGTTATGGGCTAAAAAGGCACACACACAAAATGAACCAATATATTTGGAATAATATTAAATATATAACTGTCACGGAGTGAACAACCAAAACCCTACACTTTGGACTAGTCGTGACGTTGACGCCCCTAGCGGGCAGGTAACATTTCAAATTTAAATCCGTCCGGTGGGTATATAGTCCCTCATATTGATATATACCTCTATCTGGTGGAACAGATATTTCTATACCCTCTAATTGTTTTGAAAAGTCTACATTTTCAAACTTGCAACTGGGGGATAGATATTTTCTGGAATAATATTCCGAATTCCGGACAGCCTTTTTACTCCATGGTGCACCAATACAGGACTTTTTTCTAGAGACGCCAAGCGAGGTCAGGACTGGTCATTCTTTGCCTGACTTCCTAAACTTGGGTAAGTTGATTATAGTTTACTAGTACCATGATATATGTCTCTATAAAGTTAGCCGCTGCTGCAGGGAGGAAAGATTCAGCTGTGTGACCGCACATAACTAGGCCGTTCTTGGTGTCCAGACACTCAAGCCCCTGAAATCACACCTTTCCCTTCGCAGGCTAATAGTTTGTGCCCTACCTGACCCACACCATTATAAAGATATTAAACCCAGCAAGTTAATTATTCTCTAACCAGCCGACAGAGTTTGTGTCGATTAGAGGACATATTGAACTGGGTCACACTTCAGCCTACAAGACGATGTTACGTCAGAGGTTAATTTTAGCACAACGACACAGTGTGTAAAGTGGGCAGATTGTGGAGGTATAAAATATATATGGGAGAGAGAGAGAGAGAGAGATGGGATGTATATCTACAAGTGCAGAGGTAGGCGAGGAGAGTTGATGTTCTATGTTTGATAGAGTCTATCTGTCTCCACTCTGCTACTCGTCTCCTGTCCCTGTTACTGACTGAACAACAGATGCTATTTAGAGACTTATACTGTCTCATTATCCTAAGAGCTGTCCTCTGAATGATTACTAATGTGGATGTTAATAAACTCAGCTTGACATGTAACCCCTGAGATGACTGCTAATTCTGAGTTCCTTCTTGATACAGGATGATATCTCCTTGGAGGCCAGGCAGTGAATCGGCGGTCCACAAAACCATCAACAAGGAAGTCACCTATGTCTAAGCCAGTGCTGGGCATCAGTTGTAAACCAAACTTTTGGCATCCAATTAATTGAAATCCTCCAGTTGGTCTACAGACAACATTATGTGTGTTGTACTTTCACCATCATTTATCCGGAAGCTTGTTTGTGCCTCAAGTGATTGACTTGGTAACCGAGATCCTCTACAGGAGCTTGGGTGTATCTCCAGTGTTCGAGTGTCTAGTGTGGGACTGTGTTCAACGTAGCAACAGAGTGATTGAACATCCAGATAGTTCAAGAAACCAGGGATTCAGATAAGTGTGGTCAATTGGTTTATTGCCAGGCTTCACTGTTAATCGTCCACATGATCATGATGATGATCTAGGCGGACTTGGGGAATCTATTACATATTCAGTCAGATCTTTTTTGAAGTTTTGGTCCTTCATATCACTATGGGTTCTTGAAGTTCTTTGCTGATTCTTATATAATGTATGTGTTGCATTTATTACATGTTCAGAAAGTTTCATTATTGACTGAGTGTCCATCATTCACTGTTCAAACTGTCTAGCTTTTATGTTTGTGTGATTAGTAAGTGTAATCTGTGTTAACATGGCTGTGATAGTATACTATCATAGCCTGAGAGCTATTTTTTTTTATAGTAGTGGGGGTGTCCAGCCAAGTTGTGCCTAGGATTACTAGATATTCTGTAGTGCCAGAACTTGAGTTGTCTTACTCCTGAAATAAGTTGAGCGTATATTGGCTACGGGATATCCCTTAGACCAATACGAGCCGTCGCCTCAAAATTATTTATTTCAGAGTGCTGTTGGTTTTTAAGGAGAAATCCTTAAATCAGGCACGCTACACGAGCGGTATGTGACAATAACAAATACTTAAAGAAGAACTACTATTACTGTTGTTATTATTAATACTGCTACTACTACTGCTGCTGCTACTGCTACCTTTATTACTACTATTACTACTGCAGCTGCTACTACTACTACTACTACTGATACTTCTTCTACTTATTTTTTTTTCTTTTTATGCTTGTACTTCTAAAAGTTAGGGTTGTACGTTGTGTTGTGGTTTATGACTAGATCGCATTATCTGTGCTTTGAAGTTTACCACATCAAATTTTAGCTAGCATTTAATTACTTATATATTAAGACTTCTCGTTAGCGGCAGTGAATCTACCCCCCCCCCCCCTCGCCTTAAACCACTATTTTCCCTAGTGGTCCCAGAACCTACACGGGGAAACAATGTAATAGTATCATCCTTACCGGTGCCATATTTCCTAATCCAGGACTGGATGCAGCAGATGTTGAAAGTGAATAAGGGGTGGAGCTACGAAGATATGTTGACATTCCACAGTTTTGATTGGGTGACATGTTGCCAACCGCACTCATCAGCACTCCGTATTGGCCATGAGAAGCGTGGGAGGCGGGAAGCATGCTATGACCGCCCATTGACATATTGCTCCAATTGTCTGACGCTAAATTTAATACTTGGAGGTTGGAACTGACGTCGCAGGGATAACCTGTGGAAATAAGAAAACTTAGTAGGTCTGGTTTCAACTGCTCTTCAGTTATTATTTATTAATAATATTATTATGTTCATTTCTCAGTGGAGCATAATCCCCAACCAATGATGTAATGATCAATATAGACTTGTAACTGATTGGTTGGATTTTGAACCAAGCGTTTTCTACGATGAGAGGAAGCCAGTCACTTCCTTTTTGCTTTTGTGTATGATATGCAAGGTAGCGTAACTTTTTTTTCCCCAAACAATCATGTACCGTCTCCACAGTAATGATCGGATTTTGAAAGAATGTCAGATGACAGAGAGGTAAAAACTGTATACACAAACAAGATGAATGATCGTAGTCCACGAGGCAGACCAAGACGGTAATGGAGAGATAATGTCCAGAGAGATCTGCAAACACTTGGTGTTATCAACTAGAAAAAAAGAAGGCCAACTATAGAGATGAATGGAGGCTGGTGATATCTGCAGCAATGAACCTCAAGGGGGCGGAATGCTGAAAAAGAAGAAGAGGAGTATAAAACCTTGCTACCAGTATTAGCGAAAAGAACACTCGCTGCATGTTTACGCCACTCATGCGCAAACTGTAGTGAGTGTGAGCTACCAGTTACTAATATTACGATGCTAGATATACATGCCTACTCTCAAGCCCGAAGCGACGAGAAGGAAAATATCACGTGATAATTTCTCCAGTACGACCATTACCCGGTAACGTTTAATTTGGTCTAAAATGCTTATGCTTGCAAACTGATTAGCAACACCATTGCTGGCCATACAGATGTGCGTAGGGACAGATACTATAGTACAGTTCCTCCACAATATAGCACAAAAAATAATTTATGATTATGGCGATGGTGACGGGGTAGATGATGATTGTCATAACAGCGATGACAACGGGTGTGGGGCGGGGGGGGGTGGTTGTTGCTTTAGGTTCTCGAAGTAAATAAATCTATTTGTTTATTTTGAAGAGTTGTGTGTGTGTGTGTGTGTGTGTGTGTGTATGTATGTATATATATATATATATATATATATATATATATATATATATATATATATATATATATATATGGACACTACTACCTAACAAGCATGTCATAAAAGCGACTAATTAAGGATTTGCTGGAATCGGATGTGAATTATGTTGCTGTCAGTTCCTGAAAAAATATTATGTAGGATTATTTTGGAAAGAGTAAAAGATGCTATTAATAAAAAGATAAGAGATAAACAACCAGGTCTTCGGCCAAACAGATCGTATACTCACCAGATAGCAACATTACGTATAATAATAGAACAAAGTATTTAACTCATTCAATACTTTACACTGGATTCGTAGACTATGAAAAAGCTTTTGATAGCATTGATAGGGAATCTCTCTGGAAATTAATGGGGTACTATGGAATCCCACATAATATTATTAATTTAGAAAAAACAGCATATAAAGATTTGAAATCTCGAGTTCTTTAAATAGAAAAGCTAATAGATACATTTGAAAAAATAATAAAAAACAATTGTGCGACAGGGATGTTTTTGTCACCTCTCCTGTTTTTTAAGTAGATTGGATTAGGAAAACAGCAACTGATCACACCGGAAATGGAATTCAGTGGCCCCCTACAAAACAGTTTGATGATCTGGACTTCGCTGATGGTATTTCTTGTCAGTCCCACTCACGGAATCGGACGTAAGATAAATCAAATCAACTTGCTGCGAGATCACAACAACTAGGTCTTCAAATTCATAAGGGAAAGACAAAGATAATGAGAATAAATCAAGCAAATAGTAATGTGGTTTCCCTTAATGGTACCCCACGCCAAGACGCGGAATCGTACACATTTTTGGACAGTAATGTAAATAAAGATGGGGGAACTGATAGAGACATTAAAATGCGAAAACAAAAGGCAAGAGAATGTTCAAAGCATTCGGAAATTTGCGGAAAGAAATTAAAACGAATCCCAGACTTACAATTTTTAATTCTTTTGTCAAATCAGTACAGCTGTATGAAGTGGAAAGTTGGAGAAAAACTGTGGCAATTAAAAACAAACTCCAAACATTCATTAACTGGGGCCGGCGCAGAGTAGAGGAAATTAAATGTTATGATGAATAAATAATGTAGAGCTTTGGGAGAGAACTAAACAAGTTCCAGGGGCCTAAGAGTTGAAGAAATGACGCTGCCGTAGGATAGTAGACACGTTGAGAAAACCTGAAAACAATATCTTCTTCTTCTTTTTCTGTTTCTTCTTCTTCTTCCCCTCTTCTTCTTCTTCTTCTTCTTCTTCTTATTATTATTATTATTATTATTATTATTATTATTATTATTATTATTATTATTATTATTATTATTATTCCTCTCCTCCTCCTCCTCCTCCTCCTTCTTCTTCTTCTTCTTCTTCTTCTTCTTCTTCTTCTTCTTCTTCTTCTTCTTCTTCTTCTTCTTCTTCTTCTTCTTCTTCTTCTTCTTCTTCTTCTTCTTCTTCTTCTTCTTCTTCTTCTTCCTCTTCCTTCCTCTTCTTCTTCTTCTTCTTCTTCTTCTTCTTCTTCTTCTTCTTCTTCTTCTTCTTCTTCTTCTTCTTCTTCTTCTTCTTCTTCTTCTTCTTCTTCTTCTTCTTCTTCTTCTTCTTCTTTCTTTTTCTTCTTATTCTTCGAGTTCACCAGCTGTTAACTCTGGCGGAAAGTTCTGGTTGTTCGTCCACTTCTTGACTGCAGTTCTGTTCCAGAACTTGAGTATTGCGTGTGCATCCGTTTGACAGATCTGACTAATTCTTATGCAGACTGTTGGTTCCTTGCCTCTCAGGCAGATGCACTCCAACTTTAAAGAAAGCTCCCAATTAGTCGATTCTTACGACATGCTTTTGGGTAGTCAGTGGGCATATTCTTGTTTTCCCTATAACATGGCCCCGGAACTCACACGGGAAGAAAACTGTAACTAGAAAGTCTTTCTACTGGAACCCACAGGGGCGTAGCAACAGAGCAAGACCAAAAAAGACATGAAGAAGGGAGGTAGAGATTAACGTTAAAAAGATAGGAAGGACATTGGGGAGAGCTGCTTGCAATAGCGAAGGATAGAACGACGGCGTGTGTTGGTTGAAGGCCTATGTCTAACAGAAGGCAGAAGAAGTCGGATGTGTTGAGCGGAATGGCGCAGATAAAGCAGCCTAGCTGTAAATCACAACACAACGTGGCAACCGGCATGTTTACGGCGAACACTTTATTTGCTTTAGTTGGCGTCTGTGACTGAAATTATGAACGCATTTCGTTATTCCGAGATATCGTGACTTTTGTTTTTCCAGCCGCAGTAATTGCAAGTGCTAGATAAAATAAAATGATACTTGAAAGCTCAATGGATGGCACTGAATATAGGAGCACAAATATAACTGAATGTTTGCCCAAAGTCTTAATCAACGGAGCATTCAATACAACGCAAACCGTGACCGAAAAACTCAAGGGACAAGACAATGACAGCTTGTAAACAATCAAGGTCAACATGAAGCCAAGAAATACATTATAGAAAAACAAATATGGACATAGAGGGTTATGTTACTAAAAGAAATAAGTAGGAAAGCATTTGGAAAAAAAGGAGAATATAGAGAATTTAATACATTGATTAACTGAATTAAACGACAAAAAAAAAAAATAATAATAACAAAAATAAAAAAAACAAACAAAAAGATTACCAAATAACTTAATAAAGCAATAAATAAAGGCGTGTTGAATGTTGGTCCCTGCAAGACTCAGAAACCCAGAAAGGTAAATGAAATGATTTTCTAAGGGCTTGATCACCGGAGTAAGATTTTATAGCAGTAAACTGAGTAACTGAGGGCTTGATCACCGGAGTAAGATTTTATAGCAGTAACTGAGTAACTTGGTGATCAGGACAAGGTAACCGTTTTACCTGGATTTCGACAAGGATATGGTCGTCGATCGCACAGTAAGCAATAGCAAATTAGTAAAGTCACACTAGTGGCGCGTTGTGTATATAATGCTTGGCTCATATTTTTATTGACCTGCCTTTCTTACCTCGATAGATGATGCGGTCGCCACCACGCTGGCCAAATTTACTTCCTCTGACTTTAACTAGTACACATTTTAGGCTAGATCGATCTGGGAGGCAAGGTTTGTTCGGAAAATAGAAACTGATGTAAAACACCTAAAGCGGCGTGATAAGGCTCGGATCAGGGGTATACTGTGGATTTTCTGTTCCGGATATGCATGGTGTGTGGGTAATGAGCATGTTGAAAGATCGACTGCTGACGCAGGTGGTGAGGGACTTTGTGATAAAGCGGAAGTGGTGAAGGGTGTGTAGGATCAAGTGGACAGTACAAGAGAACAAGCCAAGTTTACATACATTGAGACATTCAGCGGAGGGGGAGCAGGGGGTGTTCAAGATAGTCAACACTAAGGAGAAAACATAGGCGGGGTTTATTCAGGTTGCAAGTGATACTGTTAGCATATGCCAAGAAAAGATGGCATACCGAATTTAATTGGCTACTTAGGGAGGAGTTTGAAACACCTATGGGAATATACCGAGTACACGGATGTCAATTCATTCATTCATTCATTCATTCATTCATTCATTCATTCATTCATTCATTCATTCATTCATTCATTCATTCATTCATTCATTCATTCAGTCATTCATTCATTCATCACATCAGAGTATCTGCAATAATAGTTACGTTCCTCTTTTCAAAACTATTTTAAACGTTTTCCTGGTACACCTAACTTTTCTGGGCCCAGCCAAACTGTGATTGGCCGTTCATTCATGCGTGTTAACCTTTGAGACGCGCTAGTCTAAGTTACAGGGGTGTCATGTGGTACTGTCTCGACGCTCTCACCAGCGATGACGCTGCTAGATATTACACAATATGCCCGTTTTTAATGACCCCAGAAGATTTAGAACTGTCGCTAACCCCAACCACCCACACTACAGGCTCAGCCTATCTCCCATGAGAGACTGCAGCCTGCGTTCCGTACTTTCAGAACTGTTAACATTTTCTCGGTCGGACTTTCTTGTCGGTGGTCAACACTGACAACTGAAGTAAATTCATATCGTACCTGGAAGTCCGAGAAGGCTAGAATATACGCAATGTCACCGGCCGCTCGGAACAACGAGTAAAACTCACAATGTACCTGGTCGCTCACAGAACGCACAATAGATACACAATAGAACACAACTTGACCCCCCTCTAACTTAGACTAGCATGTGTGAAAGATTAGCGAACATCAATGGGCCCGGAATCGTTAATTGTACCGTTTTCTTTCACCCTCCCCCACCCCCTTTTCCCCTACCCTTTCCGTGATAACTATGTACAAGATTAAAACTCAAAGAGTCACTATTCAGATGGGAAACAAACAGCAGCACACAGAAATCCTGTTTAATCGAAATAACACAGTGATTTTGGGACGCATGTGGATTATGTTGTAACTTGCTGACCTTTTTCTTCTGCGTTTGCCCTTAAAATGACGGCCGACAAGTTGTATTATGGTTTACAGCTGGGCTGCGAAATATGCACCTCACCGTCCAATACGTCGATTTCAACAAATCCCTAATTGTTCGCCTTTACGACATGATTGCCAAGAGGCGATTCAGTCTGTTATGTTGTTGTTTCCACCAGAAAGTGAGTCCTCGCCCTGAAGCCTAATGTGGCTGAGAGTGAACTATTTTAAAATATGAACTCTGACCTTTGACCTGTAGTAATGTATACAAAGAAACTTAAAACTACTCCACTGGCAGTCAGTCATGCCGGCACGTGCTAATACCCCTATCCAAAGGTCAGCTTGTATGCCCAAACGGGGCCAACAAACACCAACAACCGAATCTGTGCCGGCGTCTCGAAAACACGTTTTCTCGGTCCGTTCTCCTTATTTCTTCTGTCCTCTGATGTTTCTGTTGTTTCTCAGTGCCCAGCGATGTCGCCATCATTCGTTTTGGTCTGTCCGACATATTGACAATCGAGCCCTCCGGCACGTCACTTCCGTCTTGTAGTTTGACACATTCGTTTCCGTCAATAAGTAACTAAACGCAACACAAAGTGCCCCATGCATTTAATGCATGTGTATGCTATTGGTTTTGCTGAGACTGTAGTCTTGTTTCAGTTCGTTCAGAAGGGGCAGCGATGGACGTTCTGTGGAGTCTCGCTGGCGCAGGAACGGGGCAGTTGATGACCCGTTTGATGACCCGTTTAATGACTCGTTTGATGACCCGTTTGATGGCTCGTTTGATGACTCGTTTGATGACCCGTTTGATGACTCGTTTGATGACTCGTTTGCTGTGAAGTTGGAACTGTGACAAACAAACTCACTAACTTAAACTTAGTTGCATATCCTTTACAGGACGTTGCAGAACCAACCCCAGCATTTTTTGGCTGTTGTGGTTTATCTAGGCAACTTTACGTCCAGTAGTTTGCCATAGCCTTCTGGACGCTCAGCTTCTCGATACCACTGTCAAAAGCAACGCAAGGTGAAAGGCCCGCAGCTGGGATTGAACCCGGCAACCGGCATTACGACACACTACCTTATTAACGCACAAATACTAACCGAACTTTTGATAAAATTCTTTGTCAAACGCTAATGGTTTGAAGTTGACCAGATCACCCATCAAGTACAGATCGGCTTTTTGTATATATATATTATATATATATATATATATATTATATATATATATATATATATATATATAATATATCCGTATGATATATAATATATATAATACCGTATTATAAATAAAAGGCCTGATGCGTACCACAACGTAAAAATGAATCTTCAGTGTTAACAATGTCATTTAACCGCATGATATTGGACCACGGCACCCCCTGAGTGACAAATGGTCTGACAATATATGCGATATACGCCGCTGGTGTTCCTCTCGTGTTGTGATAACCAAGTCCCTAGCAGGACCTACGCAAGAACTAGCGGTTCAGTTGTGGATAGTTACATACAAGGTATTTGCACCTATGGTAGCCGACGATATAGTGGTCAGTTACACGCATACAAATATGGAACTGACCACTCTGATAGCTGACGATGTAGTGGTCAGTAAATAAAGTAAAGGACCCCATTTTCACGACTTCAGACGTATTTCACACATAGAAACACGACACTGACCACTCTAAAATCCAACAATGTAGTGGGCAATTACACACATACAAATACGATACTGATTATTTACAAACACCACACTGACTACTGCGGAAGCCATCTATGTATTGGTCAGTTTCACGCATACAAATTCACAAACATGGAGTCTCCCTCTGAATGGGTAGAAGGCGTTCAGAAGTTGCAGTTAACCTCCATCACTTGGATCTACACACTTGGGCATGCTGCAGTAAGAAGACTGGAAGAAGCATGGACAGTGCAGATACTATCTACGTTTGGGAGGTAATGGAGTTTCTCTGACGCTAACGCGATTGTGTGACCTGTGCGCCAAGCCTGACGAAGCAGGTCCATGTCGTCTTCGAGGTCAAGATGGAAGACACTAGAACCGTCTTCTCACTGGAACAGTGATTAGAGGTACCTTGGAGTGGCTGATGCCTCGGAAGACTGAGCACTTAATGAAAGGTCTAATGTGCATTGGCGTCGATTGTTAAAACGTAACATTACATAAAAACCCATAGTACTGACCACAGTGGTGTAGCCACTGGTGTTGTGGACAGAGACTCACCGTAATCCACCGCTGATCGACGCCTCTGGTAGGGGTGGTAACACTGTCTGGGATTTCTGAAGCTCAGTCTTTCACACTGGGAGTCCCCCAGGCCTAGATGCAGGAGGGAACTGATGGGCGGGAGGTGGGATCAGGGAGTGGGGGGTCGACGGTAGGTACCAGGATGCAGCGACTGAAAGCAAATAGATATATGTAAGGATGTGAATTCGATGGAGAGACAGAGAGAGAGAGAGATAGAAAGAGAGAGAGAGAGAGAGAGAGAGAGAGAGAGAGAGAGTGAGTGAGAAAGAGAGAGAGAGAGAGAGAGAGAAAGAGATAGAGAGATGCAGGATTGCATAAGGAGCATTTAATTGTGATTAGAGTATTGTTGGGAAGGTTGGTTTGTTGTATGGATGGTTGGCTGGCTGACTGGTTGATTAGCTGAGTAGTATGTTGGTTGGCTGTGTGGTGAGTTGTTAAACTGTTTGGCTGGCTAGTTTAGTGGCTGCCATGTTGGCGGTTGATTTGTCCTTGATTGATTAGCACGGGGGCCGATTTGTTAGTTGATTAACTGATTGACTCAATAATTGGTTGGGTGACTGAATAATTAGCTCAAAATCTAATTATTTAGATGATTGGCTTGCTAATTAGTTTGTCGAATGATTGGTTGGTTGACTTAATAATTGATTAGCTGAATATTTTATTATCTAGACGATTGGCTTCTTAATTAGTATGTCAAATGATTGGGTGGCTGGCTGGCAGGCTAGTTAACTTGTTAGTTATCTGGATGATAGATAGGTTGATTGTCTGATTAGTTGATTAATTATTTTATGGTTGGTGAGTTGCTTATATAGTTGCTTTCTGATTGACCAGATAGTCAACTAGTTGGTTGGTTAATTACCTGATTGATCAGTTGCATGGATAATTAACTGACTTACAGTCTTCATGTATAATTTTGACCCTCAAGTGCTACACGTTTAATTCAAGGTCATCTCAGTCCTAATACGGGCTGGCAGATTTCTTGAGAGTATACCGAGTTGGGTGTGGGACGAGAGGTTTCTGTTGTCTAGATCTTCTGGGCCCTTCGCACATCGTGCTGTTGTAACCTGATGTCTTCCTTCCGTCTACCCGATCTCCTCCCATGTATAAGGAAATGGTGTACCGTTTCAAAACCCTCCATCCCTCCCAGGAGCCTAGAAACCCACGGGCTACATAATACTGGTGCTAAAGCTTAACATTTGTGGAGAGGGGTATGAGATGGAAATATGTAGTGATTATGGACTGTACATACAGGCTTGGTCAGACTTTGTCTCGTATAAACAAATTACAGATAAATAGATAGGTGAATGGTTGGATGGGTGGATGGATAGATGGAAGCGTGGATGAATGCATAGATGAATGAATGCATGATGGATGGGTGGGTGGATAGAAAAATGGATGGATGGATGGATGGATGGATGGATGGATGGATGGATGGATGGATGGATGGATGGATGGATGCGTGGATGGAGGAAGCGGAGAGGAGGAAGGGGTGAATTAATGAGTGGAGGTGGGAGGAAAAATGAAAGGAGAGCGAGGGCAAGAGGGTTGAACTGAATGACACAAAGAGAGACAATCAGACGGATGTATAGACAGATAGATGAATTGAAAGATAAACATAAAACATACATAAATGTAGAGACATACACACAGACAAATAAGCAGTTGAACATATCACCTACAATGTGAGAAGCCTCGCTCTTGCTCGTATGCTGAATCATCTGCGTAATCTCTTTGATCAGGCCTGGGGTGGACACAAGGATTAGGTCAGTAGCGGTCAAAGCAATCAAACAGCAGATACAGTTGTTTGGGTATGAAATGTCAGACCTTTAAAAAAATATTTACATTTTGAATAGTGAAATGGCAGCCTTGATCAAAATCTTGAAGCTTGCATAGGCAAAGTCAATGCGATGTTCCCAGGCCTTTTGTTGTTATCTTTTCTTTGGGGTAAACAAGGCAGACCTAAGAGGGTCTTTCTGTTCTACAATATTGCCCAGGCTTTGTGCTGTGAAGAGGACAAACATGAGCTGCTTCCTGTTTAATGCAACGCAACACTATCGTCTGGAAAGACAGAAAAGTTCCCCCCACCCCCTCCTCCAGTGCAGCAGTTAGAGGTTTGTATACCGACCTGAAGATCCTGTGTTCGATTCCACAGTTCTACGTGTGGGTTCTGGTGTCCCATTGTTGGGGGGGGGGGGGGGGAAGGCTAAATAAGCATGTCGTAACAGTCGACTGTTTGGGGCTTCCATTCGACGTCGGAGTGCATCTTCCCGAAAGGCGAGGAATCAACAGTCTGCATACAAATATTTCAGATCTGTAAAACGGATGTGCACGCAACAATCAGGTTCTGGAACAATACTAAAGCCCAGAGGTGGAAGAACAACCAAAACTTTCCATTGGAGTTTACAGTCTATGAACGCGAAAAAGAGATTCCACGGTAAAACAGAATTTATATTAAACCAGAAACTCACAGGCCAACCGATCCTAATATGGACACCAGGTGTTGTACAGGGAAGGGGGGGGGGGGAGGCTGTCGGCGTGACCATGACCCATCGACTAGCAATTAACCTGTATATACATGGGTATAGTACAGCATAACATATGTAAGTGAATGGAGGAGAACCACTAAAGAAATGGAACCAAAGTCAATTGCATTCGATAACAAAAGTCTGAGGAGATTTTTTTATAAAATATAACGAATTTAAAAAATGTAAAGAAATAAGAGAAATATCTTAGAAGAAATAGCAGAGAATCACCAAAAGAAACCCTAAAACGAATGTTCATGAGAGAGGCCAAAGCTGCTGGACTGGATTCCATCCATGATATTGTACTGATTGCACAGGAAATATGGAATAGACAGACTGCCAGCCCTATGTGACACAAAATGGCACAACAGGATAATGAACAAAAAAGTGAACGAAATTAATAGTTCAGCTGTTCCAACAGTTTCTCAAATCGCCACCCCATTTTATAGAGGCGATGTGACCTGGTATCATTTACATTACAAATAGGTTTTTTAATAGGACTGGAACATATTGTGACCACTGGAAATATTTGTGGGGAGACAGGAAGACAACGAACGACAATTCTTGGCAGCCTTTGTCATGGCCTGCAATGGTGTCAACACACGAACTGATACAAAGTTCTGAAGATCGAGTAGAGGCATGACCGCCAACGCCAGTCGGCAATGTACTTGATGATGATGATGATGGTAATGATGTTGTTGTTGATGATGATGATGATCATGATCATGATCATGATCATGATCATGACGATGAAGATGAAAACGGTGAATGAAAGGTTAGTTGCGTATCCTTTACAGCACGTTGCAGAACCAACCCCAGCAGCCCCTGGCTGTTGTGTGGTTTCTCTAGGCAAATTTACGTCCAGTAGTTTGCCATTGCTCCCTGGACGGTCAGCTCCCTGATACCACTGTCGAAACCAACGCAAGGCGCATGCCCCGCAGCTGGGATCAAACCCGGCACCCCGGCATTACGAAGCGTTCGCATCGCCATAGCCACAGAGAAAGAAAGCCGACCGTCCAGTAAGCAATTGCAAATCACTGGACGTAAATTTTCCTAGAAAAACCACACAACAGCCCGGGGCTGCTGGGGTTAGACGTCCTGTAAAGGATAGGCAACTAACCAGTAATAAAAAAATTATGTGCTAAATGGCAAAAAACCGATAATATTATATTTGAAATAATATGATACGAATAAGTTACAGTTAGTTGAGTCTTCTTTGCATGGCGTTGCAGAACCAACCCCAGCATTTTTAGCTGTTGTGGTTTTCTACGTCTAGTAGTTTGTCATTGCTTTCTGGACTGTCAGCTCTTGATACCGCTGTCAAAACAAATGCAAGGCGGTCTGCTGCCAAATCTCCTGCAGCTGAGATCTAACCCGGGGCCCCGGCATTACGAAGCGCGTTCGCAACGCCTAAGACGCAGACGCCGACAACATGAATAAAGGTTAGTTGAGTATTTTTACAGGACGTTGCAGAACCAACACCAATGCCCCTGGTTGTTGTGTGGTTGTTCTAGGCAAATTTACGTCCAGTAGTTTGCCATTCCCACTGAACGGTCGACTTTCTTGATACCACTGTCGAAACCAACGCAAGACGCATGGCCCGCAGCTGGGATCGAATCCGGCACCCCGGCATTAGACATGAATAATCCAAAGCTTAAAAATAGAACCTTAGCACATCTTAGCACCTTTACAAATTTGATGATTGAATGGCTTCGAAAATTATCCTTCAGTGGTTGAAGGCACTTAACATCTAGGCATTCCTAGGCCCTGAAGCAACTGTAACTAACAGAGAAATGATGCATTTACCTTTCTTTGGCATCCAGGAAAGCTTTCGCGAAAGGATTATGCTTAATCTTCAAAGCTGTGATCTGTTGTGGGACCGGTGGTGGGGAGAAAAAGGAGAAATACACAATAAGGTAATTTGTAATATATCAGTTAAAGCAGTGATTCCCAAACTGTGCGCCGCGGCGCCTCAGGGAGCCGCGGTCTCTGGACAGGGGCGCCGCGAAATTGTGTAAAAGCTGCATTATTAATTTAACCAATACACGAATAGTCTTACTTTTACTTAGGTTAGAGCGCCGTGGAAACATTGTAATTGAAGAGTTTGGGAAACACTGAGTTAAAGAATACAAACATCTGCCGTGTCCACAATGGGGTGGGGATGGGGAGGGGGATCTCTGTCGCGAAAAGCTTGAAGCTGCTGTGTCTATCGCTGTGTAGTCTCATGGACTCCAGTTTGTCTAATAGATTTAACATCCACCACAATTGTATCTAATATTTGTGAGCTACGGTCCTTCCAGTTCACATCTTTCCCTGGCTATTATTTATTTCCGTTGGTCACACATGTATCACATATTCGGCAGGTCAGATAGATATGTGATTCGTCTCGGAGAGACCTCAGTTAAGTGATTTTATGTATTCTTGCCCGTGATTTTGGTATAGTGTATTCTTGTTGTCTGCTAATGAAGGCTCTATTGCTAAAGTTTACTTGTCGTTTGTCTTCTTCTTCTACACCTCCACAGGCTGTAAACGCCTGCGGAAAGTTTTAGTTGTTCATCTACCTTCTGACTTTTAGATTTGTTACAGAACCAAAGTTTTGTGTACACATCCGTTTTACAGATCTGACTTATTTGTATGTATACTGTTGGTTCTTTGCCTCTCACGCAAAAGTACTCTGACTTCGAAGGAAACTCCTAATTAGTCTACTATTACGACATGCTTGGAGAGGCAGTGGTTCTATTCATGCTTTCCCGACAACAGAGCCCCAGAACCCACGCGGGGAGACTTGTCGTTTGTGTTTGTAAAAACGTGAAGCTGACTGATTCTACTTTTACGTCTGGTTTAATATCTTCTCATATATTGTAGTACTATGAAGGTCTTCGGTTCGAACTAAATCGTTCGGTCCAGCAGTGCAGTCTTTACTAAGATTGCTGGCGATCGGCAGGCGATGATACTTTCTGGGGAGAGACTAAGCCATATGGGGGAAAACCCGGTGCAATGACATAATTTATGTGGGTTTTTTTTTAAATTAATTTGTCTTCGCGGTCGCCAGCTTCTCACTGCGACTGAAAGTTACGGTCTTGTTTCAGAACTTCAGTTTTGCGTTGCACATCTTTCTTACAGAATCAGTTATTTGTATGCAGACTGTTGGTTTCTCTCCACGCAGGCTAATTCCCACCAGTGCTTTTGAGTAGAGTGTCTTAAAGATTACAAGGACAGGAATTGAATTATAAGAGTTGTGTTAGGAGACAGCAACCTCACTGTGACAACATCAACTTCAATCAGCATTCCGCCTAACCTGGAATGTGCTCATTCATGAGTATTGCCCAAAAAAATCGTGACAAGAAACTAGACCATCTATATAGTAGGAATCTGCACTGAACGGAAATCGCTCTTTTGTAGCAATCTCATCCTATGAAGCGTGTAGTTTAAGGATTGCTGTCCAAGAACCAAACTTCTGTTAGTTAGTTACTCGACAGATTATCCTCCCTGCACGTAGAACCAATCATTCCATAAGTGCTCGGATCCCCTCCTCAGTAAATCCCGCAGCGTGTAGCGGCTAACGACACCAGTTCTGTGTTGGTTTATTCTTATTCTTTGGCTACTCCCGTAGTGTTCTTGTTTAGCGCCACATGGTTTAACTTGTTGTTTTTGCAGTCTGACCATGGTTGCAGATTCACAGTTCTAGGTTGGTCAACGCAAACGTCTTAACCCTCTTAGAGCATTCATTATATCAGCCTGGTCCATGGCTTGTCCGGCTTTCACAGTAGCCTTACCTGCAAGCGTATCAGCTTACTCATTTCCTTGTACCCCTACATGTCCTGGCATGAAAATAAAACTAATCCTTGTCAGCCGTGAATGCTGTAGAGCAACCAACCACCGCCTTCGGACCCAGCCTTTCTCTATCTTCCTGAGCATACTCATCGAGTCACTGAGAAAGCATGCTCGAGTGAAAGTCTGTGTCTCTAGCCATGTTACTGCTTTAGTCACAGCCATGACCTCCGTAGTCAGACTACTTGTTCGGACACTGAGACATTTTGTTTCAGAAAAAAAAAAATGTGTGTGTTCAAAAACAGAATATTTCCAGATTTGCTGTTTCAATCTACTATAAATTATATTTACAATAACACAGACAACTTTAACAGCGATATTTACAACATTACAACAGTGTCCATCATCATGATGTGCCCTGCCAACTGGCGGTAGGCGCTCATGCACCTCCAACAGATCACGATCCCTGGTTGCCTGGAACAGCTCTCTTGATGATATCCCTCCATGCCATAGTTTCAGCCATCCATCCGGTCAGCTCTCTCGGTCTTGCCTCTACTCCTTTTTCCACTGATCCTTCCAGTTTGTCACGATGTTCTCCAATGCCTCTCTTCTCATTAGGCGGTCCAAAGACAGTGTTTGGCTCTTTCTTTTGTTTATATAGAGATCTACTTTCATTTGCTCACAACAGTGTACGAAACCATTTTTAAGAGCCAAGTCCTGAAAAATTAGCAATAATTTCAACCTCCTCGTTCTGGTAGGCGGTTGACAGCGATAAAACTGGGCCTCCGGGAAGCCGAATGTGAGGATTGTCCTTCGATTCTTGGCGCCCTTGAGTTGAACCTTGACCACGTGCAGGCGCGGCTCGTACACTTGTGGAGAGAGTTAAGCATGATCTGTGGATGGCAGTTTAGAATACAGTTAAAGAATTCACAATGAAACAAATGGCGAAGTGTCTGAAGAACACTTTAGGTTTTGGGAAAATCGGGGCACCGGGTAAGCCAGAATTTGTTTGAAGATGCTGACAGAAAAATATATACAAGTTCAGAAAAAGTATGTATGCCTGTTTTATAGATTATACAAAGGCCTTTGACATGATGGAAGCTTACTGCATGATTCCAGAGTAAAGGATTAGATGGGAAGGATATCATAATTATTAGTTACCTACATTAGGAACAATGCTCGCTGTGGATCCAAAGGTTGTGGGTTCAAGTCCTGACGGATCAGACTTTTTTCTTTAAAAAAATTACTTTGGCTTCCTGGTCGACCAAGTCTTAAATGGGTATCAGATAAAGTCCTGGGAAGTAAAGGGGGCCAGCGTGATGTTGACCACATCAATCACCAAGTACCGATTGGTCTATAAAATATAGGCTTATCCCTATATGTGCAATAAGCATGAAAGCGTGGAGAAGTTTCTTTTATTCTGGGAACACATAGCAAATTTTTTTCTGCTGTTCAAACAAGGACCTATATTGTCACCTTTTGTTACAAGTCTTAATTTCTACTTAATACAATACAATATAATACAATATAATACAGTATAATACAATATAATACAATATAATTCAATATAGTACAATATAATACACTATAATAATACAATATAATACAATATTCATTCATTCATTCAGTAGCATGTCCCTCGCGGAACCTCGCTGCCATAACAACCCTCCGGAAAACCTTCCTATCCTGAGCAAGATGTCCTGCGTCTGATACACCCATCTGGAGATCATCTGCCACATCCTGCACCCATCTTCTCCTTGGCCTTCCTCTTCCTCTCTTCCCAGGCATATACCCCTCCATTATTGTTCTCTCTAGACTTCCATGACGTTTCAAGTGACCAAAATATTTCAATTTTCTTTGTTTTATTCTCTTTACTAGCCAACCCTCTTCAATATTCAGCTCTTGAAGTATGGATGCATTTGTTCTTTTCTTTACCCAAGATATTCTTAGAACCTGCCTGTAACATTTATATTCAAATGCATTTATGCGCTGTTCCTTAGTAAGTGTCCAGGTCTCACAGGCGTATGTTGCAATGGGAAAGATGCATGCTCTTAAAAATCTGGCCTTTGTAATTCTATCTGTACAATTCCATAATTTATTCAGTTGTTTTAGTCTTTGAAGAGCAATTGATAGTCGCCGTTTAATTTCTTTCATTGTGTCACCATTGTTGGTAACCAGTGACCCAAGATATTCGAAATTTTCCACCACTTCCAATCTTTCCTCATTAACATATATTTCCTTCTCCATGGCAGTTTTGTTTGTATGCATTATCATAATAATACAATATAATGCATATAATATAAGAAAATACATAATTTAATAGATAACGTGGGGCCTTTATTGGCTTAGTAAAGTACCTATAAATTGCCTTTTGTTTGTCTAATTCACCGGGCAAATGATTGTATCGTAAACCCGGGCCTGTATCTATAGTCGGCTGTTCTTACGCGTCATTTACATTTCCTTTGCGAAGGAACATGGGTTACGACGAAACCTGTAGGTTGAGGCCACGTGTGCCCCTCATTCAAACATATTCTAGCAGCTGAAGAGGGGGATCGGGTTAGTGGGGGGGGGGGGGGGGTAGAGGAGGAGTTAACGTAAACTGTTTTGCAAATCAAACCAAACAATTTCACTAGGTCTCAGAGATGTGATTTTACAGCAGGAGGTTTAAAATCAATTAGACAGGAGGATGAAAAAAAAGTTTGAAAAAGGCATTTGTGAGAAGTCACCTTATCACAAACATCAGAATCAGACATCGTTTTTAAACCTTGTTAAGGAGAAGAGAGAAGCTGGGACTGAAGCCTTTTGAGTTTCTCTGTTGTTGTCTTTCCATGTTCTTGTTGGTCTACCTCATGATCCGTCTCCTCTTTTAGTATATGCCTTATATGGTATGGCGTCACAATACATTCTTTAAGTGGGCAAACCATTTGACTAGCTGTCTTTGAATTTTTTTTTTTTTAATTTATTAAAAAAAAATTTCATTGCTTATTTTATGAGTATAATTATCGATGTATAATTTTTTTTTTTTTTTAAATGTAAAAAGCATTACCAGGCAATAACAGAAGCATCGTTTCATGCCATCCTCTTATGACCTAATTCCTGATTGTAGCTCTTCTGATAACGCCTGCAGTGACTCGTTCCAAAAACCTGAAATATTGTCTGCGACGAACCTGAAATCGTCACGACTTCCGAAACCCCAGTGACCCACAGGTCATGACACAGGTCGGCCGGCCCCTCGAGATTGTCCAGGAGGTAAACGGGCCGAAACAGCTGTTGAAAGGGGGAAACCTACTGAAGATCGGTAGACTCCTGCTGTGCATGCTTCCGCTATGGTGTTCTTCTTATTACATAAGGAAACTTTTCTCGCTAGTAACGCCTGTCGTATGATGCTAGACTCATATTGTATAGACTAATCTCTCCCTCCCTCTCTCTCTCTCGCTCTCTCTCTCTCTCTCTCTCTCTCTCTCTCTTGTTGTACCCAACGAGGACATCACACAAGCGATAAGCACCGGGTGACAAAGTGACACCATGCGATGAGGATCACCCGTGGAGAGATTCCAGAAGCCCCTTTCCGTCGTTAGGTCCGGCTATTTTCAGGGCCCCCAGCAAAATCCAGAATGGGGCTTCAAATAACGAAAAACTGCATCCACAGGACACCTGTATGGACTAATCGGTATTCAGTGTGTGATGTGCTCAACACAACGCCATCCGCCTTTACTTCTCGTTAAATTACTAGATACCATTTTAGTTAGACTAGACTGACCTCGGGGCCAAGGTCCTTTTTAAAACTCCGTCTCGATACGGATTCGAATCCAAGTCCTTTGGGCGGGCAGACGAGCGTCTAGCCACTACCGCGGCTCACTTGTCTGCTTGAAATCTTCACGACCACTTGAAACCTCGAATCTCCTGAACCACATCGGTTCAGCCTCGGCAATGACGTGCACCCATTTATATTATCTCCCGTTCCGACAATAGAAGAAACTCGTCACCAAACCACACTACCGAGGACCACACAGGTAGGTCCCGACACCGGGGGAGATATCATGATACGGGTAAACGTTTCGGATAAAGCCAGAACCACCGTTAGCTAATTCACTTATCATTCACAGGTCCCGGCCTTTCGGGGTCGGTCATGCGTTTCCGGGAATGCCGGGATAAACCGCTTTCTACGGCGCACATTCACACAGCGGCACAACATACACGCCACTTTACAGGATACATCAGGGTTACGTGAAATTCAATAGGGCTATATTATAAATGCATTTTTCAAAGACAAACGAGAAAATCTTGTATATTAATCAAATGAATTTATATACCGGGAAAATTTAGTAGAGCTAGATAGCCATAAGGACAGATGGATGATAAATGGGGTGGATAGCTGAGAAAGTGATGAGTTCTGTTACTTTACGGCACTCCAGACGCGACCATAGGTGCTCAGATTCCCTCTCCAGCATATACATAAGCGTTTTCCTTATTGCAAAATGTCGGGCACGTTCACAAACCCAACGCAACTTTTACCACTCGAGTTGGTGGACAAGTGTATTGGATCCAGAATTCACATCATCATGAAGAACGATAAAGAGATTGTCGGAATTCTTTTAGGGTTTGACGATTTTGTCAACATGGTTCTTGAGGATGTCACAGAGTTTGAAAGCACACCAGAAGGTAGACGAGTGACAAAACTGGACAAGCTGTTGTTAAACGGGAATAACATTACAATGTTGGTTCCAGGAGGAGAAGGCCCTGAGATCAACTAAACTCTGTGCTGCTGCCTTGTATGTGATTGTAAGGTGTAAAGTGTAAGAGACAGAAATCTGTTCTGGTATATACATATGAATGAATGTTATGGATGACCAATGTTACAGATGAATGAATATTACAGATAAATGAACGGATGTTATAGATAAATGAATGGATGTTGAGTATATAAATAAATGAATGGATGTGTGATAGATCCCATAGTGTTATGTAAGGTGGCCAAATAAAAATAGGTGGGGATATTTTGGCCTGAATAGCTGATTGTGTTTCTGTATGTTACATCTATAGTGAATTGAAAAGTTGAGCTTTGACAGATGGACAAAAAAGAATGATGTTTGATACATGTTTTGTTGTGAAATATTGTTTTTCATATTTTTGATAGACAGTGAATGAACATTGGTTAAGGATAAAAAAAAATATATGTATACATAAGCGTCCTGAGGTTAGTTAGCCAGTCCTATGTGGTTTGCAATACTTATTCAGACAATTTTATTCCAGATTCTTGCATTATTAGCATCAATGT
>CAJHNH020008502.1:157500-255814 GCA_905116865.2 Candidula unifasciata
GGCGTGTGCGCCTCGCCATGAATACAAGTGCACTAAGAACATGGTCAACTAGGCACCCTCCCCCCCCCCCCCCCCCCCCCCCACCAAAAAAAGGTGTCTTATTGGCCATGTATATCGTACAGCTTGAAATCCACAACTATGGAATACGGACAGAATGTATTTCAAACCATTGAAATGGCACCATAGGTTACAGAAACGTATATTAACGAAGCATATGCCGAATAACAATCATAGCAACAATTTACGAACACAGGAGGAAGAGGGGAGGCTGGGGATAGATACACTGCCTCTCTAATAAGCATGTCGTAGTAGACACTGGAACATGGGACTCAGACGCATTGAGACCCCATACCCACCATATACAGACGTTCTATTTTAAGCAACTGTTTATTAATTTCATTTTATTTCAAATTAAATTTGTTCCTCGTCATCGGTCAATAATAATAATAATAATAATAATAATAATAATAATAATAATAATAATAACTATTATTATTGCCCAGTTGTGTGAGCTTAAGTCCCCCCCCCAACCCCCCCCCCTCCCCCCAGTATGAATGATTTTTAATGTTATTTGCTTATTAGTGCTTAGCCAAAGATTTAATCTATGCATTGCTTTGAGCATCCTCCTTTTACCTTCTGTTGAATTGTCTTCATTGTTGTCGATTATGGAGCCTGGATAGTCAAAGTTTGTGACATTTTCAATTTCTTGATCACTGATTGATTGATTATTATTATTATTATTATTATTATTATTATTATTATTATTATTATTATTATTATTATTATTATTATTATTATTATTATTATTATTATTATTATTATTATTTATGTGTGGACTTTCCAAGATACCGAGATAAATTTAAATCTTACATTGACCAAGCAACGCCCGTGGCTCAGGCGTTGCGAGTCCGACTCGTAATTCCGACGTACCGCGATCGAAACCCACTCCTGGGTCTGTGGATTTTTATCATGGTATGGGGCGTCGCAGGTCGATCCAGCCTTAAATGGGTACCAGGATGGATGTCCTGAGGAAGTAAAGACGGCTGGCGTAATGCTAAGCACACTACCCACCTAGTGCCGATTGGTCTGTAAAAATATGGGTGCTTTTCCCATTTGCCCTATGCGCCTAAGGCGTAAAAAGGGATCTTTACTTTTACTTTACATTGACCTGATCCGTGACGATGGCTGGCTGCGTGTCTTGGTATGTCAGTGCTGAAAATACCTCTGAATCTTCGGTCTAAAGCAATCACCAATCAAGTGTCGATTGGATTCTAAAAATATAGGTTTTGAATGATATGTATATTTACAACGGTTAAATAAGATCTTCTGCTCGAAATAAAATATGACGATATTGTGAAACTTCGTTCCTAACCCCTAAACCTCACAGAAATGTAAAACATTTGCATTAATAAACATAACTGAGTTTACTGTCTTAATCTAATACTTTGTAGGGTAGTGTCTGTAGAGACAAGAAATGAACACCAGCTTCTACAATGCATTGGAAAAAGTGCACAAACGAACCTAACATCCCCCCCCCCCCCAAACACCTCGCTGAGGTAAATGGTGGAAGAGAAGAAGAAGTGTATGTGTATGTAAATGGGGGAGGGGTGGCGGAGGGGGATTTTATCCTTTTGATTTATCTCAGTGATGATGGTGGTGGTGATATTAATTATGATAATGACGATGATGATGATGACCAGGACAATAAAGATTATGTCGACGACGACAGCCACAATGATGATGATAATGCTGTTTTCCTAAAGGACCTCTGTAACAAACAAGCGATTTATGGCAATAAAGTTTACATTATGTTGCAGGACCAACCCCAGAATTTGTTGGCTGTTTACGATTTCACAAGGTAATTTTACGTTCAGCAGTTTGTCATGGCTCCCTTGACGGTCTGTCCAGGATACCATTGTTAAAACCTACGCTAGGCGTTCTAATGTCAAATTGCCGCAGCTGGGATCGAACCCGGCACCTCGGTATTATAGAGCCAGCTTGCGACACCTAATAATAATGATAATAATAATAATAGAAATTGCACAATTGTCAAACCTGTCCATTGCCGTTAAGTTTATTGGTCAGTTTGATCTTGCCAAAATTAACGGCCTCTTTCATCCAGTGAGCTCCGAAGTTGGGGCTGTCTGGGTGGATGTATGGACAACTGGGGGTCGAAGGTTCCGCCTTTCCGCCGGGGATCCAGTCACCGTTGACATATTTCCATCTGATCAGACAACATATTAAAGCTGTTGAGTAGAGCAGCGTCTGTCTGTCTCTATGTCTGTCTGTCTGTCTGTCTGTCTGTCTGTCTGTCTGTCTGTCTGTCTGTCTGTCTGTCTGTCTGTCTGTCTGTCTGTCTGTCTGTCTGTCTGTCTGTCTGTCTGTCTGTCTGTCTGTCTGTCTGTCTGTCTGTCTGTCTGTCTGTCTGTCTGTCTGTCTGTCTGTCTGTCTGTCTGTCTGTCTGTCTGTCTGTCTGTCTGTCTGTCTGTCTGTCTGTCTGTCTGTCTGTCTGTCTGTCCGTCCGTCTGTCTGTCTGTCTGTATTTTAGATAGATAGATAGATAGATAGATAGATAGATAGATAGATAGATAGATAGATAGATAGATAGATAGATAGATAGATAGATAGATAGATAGATAGATAGATAGATAGATAGATAGATAGATAGATAGATAGATAGATAGATAGATAGATAGATAGATAGATAGATAGATAGATAGATAGATAGATAGATAGATAGATAGATAGATAGATAGATAGATAGATAGATAGATAGATAGATAGATAGATAGATAGATAGATAGATAGATAGATAGATAGATAGATAGATAGATAGATAGATAGATAGATAGATAGATAGATAGATAGATAGATAGATAGATAGATAGATAGATGATAGATAGATAGATAGATAGATAGATAGATAGATAGATAGATAGATAGATAGATAGATAGATAGATAGATAGATAGATAGCTAGATAGATAGATAGATAGATAGATAGATAGATAGATAGATAGATAGATAGATAGATAGATAGATAGATAGATAGATAGATAGATAGATAGATAGATAGATAGATAGATAGATAGATAGATAGATAGATAGATAGATAGATAGATAGATAGATAGATAGATAGATAGATAGATAGATAGATAGATAGATAGATAGATAGATAGATAGATAGATAGATAGATAGATAGATAGATAGATAGATAGATAGATAGTTAGATAGATAGATAGATAGATAGATCTGCGGCTAGGAGTCAGAAAGTGTTTTTTTTTTAAAAATCAAAGTGAGAAAGACTGAGACTACAATAGAAACGAAAGAGATAAAAAGAACAAGAAAGAGAGAGACAGGCAGATAGACATACAGACAGACAATCAGAAAAGCAGAGAGCTCGAAAACAAAAGAAAGAGAGAGGGAGAGGGAGAGAGAGAGAGAGAGAGAGAGAGAGACAACCCGCATTACCTGTGAGAATCTACTTGTACAAAGTCAAGCAACAATGTGTACATTGCATTAGGATCAAGGCCGGTAACGCTTGTCCGAAACACCGGAAACATCCTCCTGTAAATTGAACGAAATTAACACTTTAAGTTTACTGAGTTATTCGTTATTTGTTAGTGAAAAATTTAACTTCATAGTAACTGATAGTTCTAATAATTGCTTATTTCGTGTACTAGGGAAAACCGCATACAGTTCGTATTATCGCTGATTTATTCGAGAAGTGGGAAAAGTCCTGACAAGACCAACTTAATGCATAAGGCAGTGTCGACACCGACTGCTCGAATTCGTCGTCGAAGGAAGCAGCAGTCACGACAAATCCAGCTGTCTGCACGCGCAATTTTTAATTGAATCATACTGCCACTTTTCTGAAATCTGAGTTCATAATACAAATGATTACAGACAAAGGCAAACAAAATCACATGAAATGTACATTTCACGCCAAGAATTTAGCTCAGTAGCTGGGCGACGATATAAATGCAATACATCCAAAAAAATGAATACAATAAAAAAAAGGTAAAGGTAAACCTTTACCTTTACAATACAATGAACGTTGGTAACAATGGATCTGGTAATTCTCTGTGTCTCCTACATTATTTTGTATACTTCATTTGTGACACTACCTCTTGCCTGCTTACCTTCAGCTTTTCCCCTCCAGAATTGGTTTATACGTTTTATGTCTTTTAACGCGCACAAAATATTTCATGTCTTTTATCAATCAATCAATTTTTTTTCTTTCCAGTATCTCCAGAAACTATTTGATTGTTTTTGTTTCTATCAAATATGACTTAATTATCTGAATGACCACGCCTCCAGAAAGGATTTTATAAGAGTTTTATGTATCTTAATGTAGACGACCAATCCTGTTCAATCCTAGTATCTCCAGAAACTGTATTTGATTTTGTGTTTGTTTCTATCAGACATAACTAATTCATCTAAATGCCCCCGCCTCCTGAGACTTAAGTCGACATTTATTACAAACATTGATAAGCGTGGACAATATACAATTTTTAGATGACCTGGGTAAAAAAAAAAAAAAAGGAAAAAATGCAGCAGCGAAGGAGACACAAAATACAGTTCCAATATCACAAAGAAAACAACTGGAAAATACATCAAGCAAGTGGACTGTTGCAACATACGAATGGGTAATTTTTCACCAGTAAATATGTGCTCGTTTCTTCAAACCCTTTATCCCCCCCCATCCAGCAGGTCCGTGCCACCCCGAATCAGGCCCGGTAGGGGTGGATCAAGATCAAAATACGTTTGCTAAATGTATCGAAGATTCTATATTGTGTCACAAACAAGAAGGTGGGACTTAAGGTCTTAATCTAAACCCCCTAGTTTGTCTTGCTTCTATGGGCCAGCAGGTCATTACCGTGATATGACACAGGGATGCGGCTGAATCAGGCGGCACCGTAAGGGACGGTACAGGTAGCGACATCAAAATGGACAGTTTAGAAACATTTGAAAAACTAGTGTGGTAATTTGCAGCAGATTAGCATCATCAGAGCCTGAGAGACTGAGAAAACACTGAAAAACTGGAAAAACTGGAAGGTATGAAAATTGGTTAAGATGTCAAAGAAATATGATCTGCGTGAATTATTCTGTATAAAATGAATTATTATTATTATTATTATTACTATTATTATTATTCCTATTTAGGCAGCAATGTAGACAAAGATAGCGATAGCTTCTTCTTCTTTGTGTTTACCAGCTGCTAACTCCAGCAGAAAGTTGTGGTTGTTCGTCCATTTCTAGACTTTAGTCTCATTCCAGAACTTAGTTTTGTGTGCGCATCTATTTAACAGATCTGACCTACTTGTAAGCAGATGTTGGTTCCTTGCCTCTCAGGCAGATGCCCTCCGACTTCGAAGGAAACACTCTTAATTAGTCGCCTTTTACGGCACACATTTAGGAGAGAGCAGATTTTCTCTTCCTTCCCTCCCCCCCCCCACCCCCTACCACCCCCTGCCCTCCCAAAAATACCCCACAATCCACACGGGAAGATCGCATTCTAAAATAAATGAACATGCAAAAGCAAGAAGAGTTTTCATTACACATAAAATTTGTGAAAATCACATTCAGTCAGCTTGCAGCATGTCCTTTGCAGAACCCTGCTCCCATGACAAACTTCCGGAAAACTTCTCGATTACAAGCAAGATGTCCCACGTCCGATACACGCATCTGGAGATCGTCCGCCGCATCCTGCACCCATCTTCTCTTTGGCCTTCCTCTTCCACTATTTCCAGGCATATACCGCTCTATTTTTGTTTTCTCTAAACTCTCGTGAAGTTTAAAGTTAACAAAATATTTAAATTTTTGTGTTTTATCGTCTGTAATAGCCTGCCTTCTTTAATATTCAGTTCTTGAAGTATGGATTCATTTGTTGTTTTCTTTACCCGTGACATTAGTAGAACCCGTCTATAACATTTGCATTCAAATGAATTTATGCGCTATTTAGCTTGATCTGAAGAATGGTAAATCACCAGAATGTGATGAGATGCCAGCTGAACTATTTAAAGCGGGGCGGGGGGAGAAAGCATACAATCTGTCACGCATTATGTAAAAAGATATGGAAAGTCACAGGAAATTAAAAAGATAGTACCCAATGTACACACTGACTTCAACGCAGGCCGTTTTGCGTTGTTTGCGACAACAGAACCGTTCAGAAAGCAATGGCAAACAACTGAATGCAAGCAACATTGTCTAGTAAAAATACAAATAGTCAACAAATGTTGCGTTTCTCTTATTATAGAATATGCAACAAATTTTTCACACACAAAACTTTCAATCAGGTGCTGTGTAGAGCTCAGTCATGGAGTACAACTAAAACGATTACTAATATATTACAAATATTCATTAACTACTGCATGGACAGGATAACAGGAATGTAATGGTATAACAGCTTTGCAACGTAGAGCGTTGGGGGATAGCTATCAAAACTCCAGTGAATTAAATGGTGAGCACAAGACACTGACAACATTAAACATGAATCATTTTCATAAAACACTGGAAACTTCGGCATTCACCCTTACACTGGCGGTTGTCGATTAGTGTTGGGTTTAAATGTGAATTGTGAAATAAACAAAAATGCGACTATTTAAATTGGATAACAAAATATGTATGTGTTCTTGAAATACACTACAAACTATACGGGCCAAAGACCTATTACAATATACACATATCTAAATAGGATTAATAAATATAGTAAAAGTCTACGACTAATTGTAAAGGGTACAAAGAAGAAACACAAATGTACAACTGTACATCTGGGATTAAAAATATACATAATGAAGAGATGAAGCTATACAGTGATACGGAATATAATAAAAATATGTAATAGTTTGTGTGGGATATATAAACACAATGAAAATGTTGCGACTGGCTATATAAGATAAAGAATATTAAACACAATGAAAATGTTGCGACTGGCTATATAAGATAAAGAAATATTATGAAATGTACAACTATGTTTATGGAATGAAGATCAAAATCAGTATGGCAGTAAATTACTGGTATTGTTTAGTATGAACTGAACTCTCACTGTGGAAAAGGGAAGGAGGATTTAGTCTTTCGAATGTAAATGTTATTGACGAATTTTACGAATTAGTTATTTAGAACATAAAACTAACAAATATATTTCCGAGACGAAGTGAACTGTACAGGGGCATTTGGGATCTCTTGAAGCAGTGGTGAACCGTTGCCAGCTAGCTTGTTTCTGGCACATGATGACACTTGATTCGATTGCAAAGACTGGACTTTAAGGAGCATTGGTTGGTGGGGGGAGGGGGGGGGTGAGTAGAGTAGTTGAAGAAGAAAAGGGCAATTTAAAAAAAAAATGGGGAACGATTCAAAGAAGCAGCCAGTCTTTCTGGAATCACAACATGAAGAAATTGACAGGACTAAGTTATCATAGATTTACTCAACGAGCAAGAATTTGACCGGACTAAGTTATCATACACTTACTCAACGAGTAAGAAATTGACCGGACTAAGTTATCATACACTTACTCAACGAGCGGAAGACGGAGAAAAATAGCGGGTTTTGCGTTAACACGCTTCACGTGTTAACATGCTTCTGTCGATACACCACCACTACCCTAACGTTATGTTAAGTTATGTTTTGTTATGGAATAAAGAAAAGACTAACTATAAGGAATAAAGAACAAAATGTGAATGAGTAAAGTTCGCTAAGATACAATTTTCAATGGCCAAAACGCATGTATATATAAAATAAATGCTCAGCTTCTGTGGCTGATGAGTTGTGGACGCAAGTGCATAATCCCACTACACCGGGCTTTTAATTAACCGCGACAGACAGTGGGCCCTATGTCTAATTAGACATAAAGTCGTTGTTGTTTGGACATGTATGAGAAGAACTGTGTTCGAAAACTTATTAACAACTGGCAAGAGTGGTGGAAAGAGAGCAAGAGAAAGGTAAAAAGATCAATACCGGGATGACTTGACCACATGGATTCGGCAAAACAAGAGTATTGCCCTGATCCATGATTTCAGTGACCTTGTGAGATAGCAAATCATGACTACCTACAATTACCGACAAGGCACATGATGAAGATGAAAAGTCAGCTGCAGGCGGTTGGGTACCAGACCACCTCAGGTTAGTTTTGACCACGGCCAGCTCCAGATAGGCCGTACAACTGAATCACGGCACATTTTGGCTGAGTCCCCTCGAAAATAGGTTACTGCAAGCGTTTCCATGTTGCATTTTGTGACATTATAATATGCTTACAAACTTCTGTATTCTGATTGTATTCGTATTACAAATCGACAATCGGATATTGTAAAGTGGACATACAAGCTGTTAGATTACAACAATTTTAATTGTAATTCACTGGAGACAGTCGTGTTGTGATGTGTGTGTCAGTGTCACTGTTTCTAGTCAGTAGTTAGGATTTTTGGGAACTGGCTTTATTACTTTTCTACTTTAAATGCAGAAATCTTACTTTTAGGGATAAATCAAACAGGTAATTTAGAAGCCATGTCTGGAGAATATCGACATTTGTCAGGTGCAAACTATCTTGTGTTTGAAGAAAACTATTGCTTTCATATTGACTGTGCATAAATGGTGCAACCACACTGTGGATAAATTGTGTCAAGATATTTCGGAGCTCTAGGTAAGTGGATGAAAATAATACTTAATTTACTAACTAACCTCTCACAGCAAGTCACTCTTTGCCTCTTTACTAATTGTTGACTAACAGTATAATTATATGTTGTAGCAGTACACTAATAATATTAATCCTTAACCATTTTGACTTACGCTTCGCGAACACTGGCTGTAAACTCTTGCGGAAACTTCTGGTAGTTCATCCACTTCTTTTGCATATTTGCAGTTCTACAGTCTGTGTTAGTTTTTGTAAACTGGCTTTTGCTTTGCTTCGCGAACACTGGCTGTAAACTCTTGCGGAAACTTCTGGTAGTTCACCCACTTCTTTTGCATATTTGCAGTTCTACAGCCTGTGTTAATTTTTGTACACTGGCTTTTTCTTTGCTTCGAGGACACTGGCTGTAAACTCTTGCAGAAACTTCTGGTTGCTCATCGACTTCTTTTGCATATTTGCAGTTGTACGGTCTGTTTTAATTTTTGTAAACTGGCTTTTGCTTTGCTTCACGAACACTGGCTGTAAACTTTTGTGGAAACTTCTGGTAGTTCATCCATTTCTTTTGCATATTTGCAGTTCTACGGTCTGTGTTAATTTTTGTAAACTGGCTTTTGCTTTGCTTCGCGAACACTGGCTGTAATCTTGTGCGGAAACTTCTGGTTGTTCATCCACTTTTTTTTTTTGCATATTTGCAGATCTACGGTCTGTGTTAATTTTGTGTACACTGGCTTTTGCTTTGCTTCACAAACACTGGCTGTAAACTCTTGTGGAAACTTCTGGTTGTTCATCCACTTCCTATGCATATTTGTTACCAAAAAATTCGCAATGATAAGGAATTGATTTCATCCAACAAGATGAAACTGGACAAATTTGTTTGTGCTGTTTGTACCTTGAGGATACATATTTAGTAGTGCTATAAGTACTTTTAAGAAAACTACTCTGGGTGAAAAAAATATTGCACATATCAATTTCATACTGACTGTGCTTGTTTACTAATTATTAAATAACAGTATAATTATATGTTGTAGTAGTCTACTAATAATAATAATAACCATAAATCATTTATATTTATGTTATGTATAACATGTGTATGTTTCATAGCAGTATTTTTATGCTCTAAATTTGATAAAGTACAAATGAAAATAAATGAAAGTTTAATTTGTGTATACATCTCCTCGATAAAAACTGTGGACGCAGAGGGACAATTCTTGCACAAGAACGGGAATTCCCATTCGAGCTGTGCGGCCTTATAAATCTGGAGCTGGCCGTGGTTTTGACCAAGCATGGGCGTCTAGCGATAGACACGTGGGTGTGTGCGAGAGGGGTGTGCGGTTGTATAAATGTAAGGATTATGAGAAGATTGCAAATAATATAATAGAATGAGAAGAAAACAAACAAGGCAGTTCATCTCGGAGCAGACGAAAACCGTAGACTTCTTTTTGTTCTTCTCTTCCTCCATTTATTTATCCTGACTGGGGTAGGGGAGACAGACCTACTGCCTCCCTTAAAAGTATGTCGCAAAATGCGACTAATTCGGGATATTTTCCACTCCGAAGTTGGAGCCTACCTGCCTGATAAGCGAGGAACCAATAATCTGCATATCAGTAGGCCAGATCTATGAGATGGATGTGCGCACAGAATTAAAGCTCTGGAACCAGCCTAAAGTCTAAAAGGTGGACGAACAACAAGAACTTTCCTGCCAGAGTTTACACCTGGAGACTGCAAAGAACAATAAGAAACCACCAGGGTTAACTATTGATGGGCGCCTAGCAACGACCTGCCAATCTGGCAGTTTAATGAAGTTCACACACTCAAATCGCTACGCCAGTAGTCGCCCTCGACCAAAGAAAGCTTCAGTGAAAAGAAAAAACAGACGCACAAGTAAAACTGGCAAAGGAGAAAACACTGTTTCTAGAATCAATATTTAGTGACGTTTGGGGGGTAAACAATGATTTTGCATAGCTAGCGGCCGTAAACAAACATAGCAACAAGCGCATAAACAAACAGTACACAAAGCTAGCTCAGAAGGGACATAACTGTTTTAAAAAGTCCAGACGCGAGCAAACAACCAAAACATTTATTTGACTTGAAAAGACGAAAGCAAGATGGCAGACGGTGAAATAGAATGATTACTCGTCAACAATGGGGTGGTCTGATAGTTTGTTGTTGTTGTTGTTGTTGATGCTATTGTCATCATCAACAAGGACTTCATCCTCAACATCATCTTCATCCTCATCTCCTCATCAACTTCCTTCCTCCTCCTTCTATTATCTTCCTCCGCTTCCTCGTCATCAACATCCTCCTACTACTAATCTACATCATCATCATCAACTTCCTTTACCTTTTGCCCCTCATCGACATCATTATCATCATTTCCCTTCTACTTATCATCATCAGCTTCTTCGTTGTGTCGTCATCATCATCATCATCATCATCATCATCATCATCATCATCTACTTCTCCCTTACCTCTTCCCCTTTCCTCCTCCTCCTTATATCGTCCTACACCATCAGCATTCATCAACTTTCCCCTTCTCCTCATTCTCATCATCATTATCATCATCCTGCTCCTATTCATTATCATTATAATCATCATCATCGTTTCTCATTATCCTGTTGTACCGGTTGTGCGTCATATTGTGATCGAAGTCCATTCCGTTCTGTCCTATGGAATCATGCAAGTGTATTATTGTTATATCCTCCAGTTACTCTATGTTTATAGGCAGAGGTCGCATGCCACAGAAGCAATGTGGCTAGATGACTGTCTGAAATTATGTAAGAACGACAGACAAAAAGTCTGAAGAATTTAGAACCACTAGCGGTGTTAGGAAAGGTGATATTCTCTCACCTTACCTCTTCATTCTTATGATGGATGATGTCATCAAGACCTGTAAGGAGAAGACAAAGAAGTACTCTGTAAGGTACTGGAAGATGAGACCAATCTGTATATCAGAGCTGGCATTTGCAGACGATGTGGCCCTGATAGCTAAATCAGATGCACACATTGTCCAACTTACTTGTCTAGAAGGAAGAGCTTGAGAAGAGAGGGGGTGATCACCAGTATCTACAAAACTAAAACCATGGAGATCTCAAGAGAGGAGAAAAAACACTAGATCATGATGGGACAGTATGCATTAGAGCAGGTCAACCAGTTCAAATACCTTGGAGTTGTATTAGACCGAAATGGAGGCTTTTTAGGACTGAGCTGGCTACACGAAAAGCAGCTGCTGGGAGACTCTTTCAGGACATAAACCGATGGTTTCTAAGCTAAAGAGAAACTGGCATAAGGGCGAAAATGGCTGTTTACTGCTCTACCTATGTACCAGTCCTGACCTATGGGTGTGAGTCAATGGGCAATGACAACAGCTCACAAAAGTCAGATTCAGGTCTGAGAAATGAGCTATCTGAGAAAGGTGGTGCAAGTGACAAAAAGGGACCAAGTCCGCAATCAGACAATACGGCATGATCTTGATACCCAGTCCATACACACCCGAGTGGATCAGTCACAGTTACGATGGTCTGGACATGTATGCAGAATGGGGAAAAAATCGGCCACCATGGCAGGCATGGGAGGCTAGGAACTAGGAAACCAGACTCCCAGGGTGGCCCAGGGTCCGCTAGGAAGACAACAGTCCCTAACTGACAGAGAACTGGAATGGAACAAAGCCAGAAAGAAAACTGCTGATAGAGACATCTGGCGATCTCTCTAGCAAACCTCAACACCCTAAGGTAGAAGAGGAGCGACTAAGTAAGTAAATACCATAGATGGTCAAGACAAAAAAAAAATATGTGCACTTGGTGATACAAGGCCCCTTGGTCCGCTTCCTGAAGGATTTATTGGCTGGCTTTTTACCCCACAAGGACATAACACAGAGCGATAAACACCCGGTGATACAAAGTGCCACCATTCGGATGAGGATGACCCGTGGAGAGATCCTAGAAACCCCGTTCAACCCTTCGGTTATAGTAGGGCCAACGTCCCACTTAAAGACAGGGACTGATTAAGGTGATTTATTTCAAATTAGGCAAGAATTTACTTGTGAAGTGATCAACGACACCTTGTACTAGATTCATGGGGAAAAAACAGCTAATAAAGTGGTTTGGCCATCTCGTTAGAATGATGTAGCATCAAATATCACCACACACGCTACATCTCAGAAGATCAGCTACAAGAAGATGACCAAAGAAAAGTTGGATCGACAATATTAAAGACCTTCTACGCCTTCGCGACAGGACTATAGCCAGTACTAGCCAGTGTGCACTGAACTGTATATTATTTCCTTCACACGGCGCTTAATAGCAGAAATGGTTTATGATGATGATGATGATGATGATGCATTTTGTCTAGTTTCAATTTTGACATTGGTTGTTTCCATGCTATGTTGTCTTGTGGGTTGATTTTCTAGTCACGGCGTTGGTTGTGTTAAGCATTCCGATGACAAAAAGCTTGGAGCTTGGTCGAAAGGTTCGCTGTATTGTGCGCGTCTGTGTCATTCCCTCCTTTGAGCTTTCTGGTCACATTTCATGTTATATCTAGTCAGTATATGGTCGAAGTTCCAAATTGACTTCAGACGGGACAATCCATATCTGCAACGCTCCTAAGCCGGTGAAAATCACACACAATGCCTTCGCTGTCCTTTTTAAAAACTAGTCAAATTTCTATCTACCCAGAAAATCTAAAAGCCTACGGGCATCTGTCAGATGGGCCAACACTAACAGTCTTTCACAAGAATTGCAGCTCAGTGTTAATGCAAGCATTCGTCACGAAAGTCAGATAATTATGTGAGATATAGGGGTATATGCTAAGATCTTCGAGTGACCCTCAACCCAACCCCCCCCCCCCCATCCCTACCCCTTTTTGCAAATAGGCAGACTCAGTGAGCCACTCCCCCCCCCCCCCCCCATCATCATCATCAGCATCAATAATTTTGTAAGGCGACTAAGAGGTATAAAAATAATGGGTACTTAATTTATAACTTACCCCTGACGTCACGACAACGTCACGGGAGACATTCCCAATAAATTCTAGGGTGTTCAGGTTGTAGTTTCTCGCGATTTCTCTACAGTAAAGTTTAGGGTTAGGGTTAGGGTTAGGGTTTGGGTTAGGGTTAGGATTAGAAGACACTAGATGAACACACACAAAAAAGCACCACACAACAGCACACTTGCACCCCTTGAAATAATGGACTGTCAGGTCAGCTGTGGATTTCCCACGGGGATTTCCTGTTTGGGGTACGTTATAAATTAAGAACCAAATAATGTTTTAAAGTATTTGTTTATACACTTAATATTCTTTCAGCTATTTTATTCTTATGATTTGACATACAGCACATTAATATTATAATAATATTATTATTATCATTATTTTCATTTTTTTTTTTATTATTAATGTGTTAAATTGCAAGAAAAATGTAAACAATTTGACATAATATGAGTTGTACAAACAAATACTTTTAAAGAAAATTAGGAGTGCCTCAAAAGTTATTGAAACAATACATGTTTTGACAATTATATTGTTTTAATAATTTGCCATTTATTGCACGATAAAAATAATTTCAAATGTATTATTGCACACTTAAACAAGGCTTTACTCCTCGAACTTCCTGGAAAATTATATTGGAGATGGGGGCCCCCATACCTTTTTCTCCATAAATTCTATGCCGGGATGCTCCTGGCAGAAATATGGATACAGAAAGACAACGAAGGAAGACTGATGGCAGTATCTGGAACTATAAGTGGACGATTGATACATCTTCTAAGACAGTGTTATTGAACACTGTTCTTCTCCCACGGACCCGGAGAAAAACGGTAACATTTTTCACTGACTGGCTAACGGTAACCGTTCGGTGAAAGTTTGTGAGATTTTTCACTGACTGGCTAACGGTAACCGTTCGGTGAAAGTTTGTGAGATTTGGCACGCAACTTATTTACAATTCCCCCCCCCCCCCCCCACCCCACAACCCGCTCCCCCCCCCCCCCACCGCCCCCTTTTTAAAACTGTAAACAAAAGTTTGTGTGTGTGTGTGTGCATTATTTGCAGAATATGATCCAAAAAAACAAAAGATTCAAAACAGTCAGTCAGCATGCTTATCATCATCATAAACCACTTCTGTCGTTAAGCGACTTGGGGAGGAATAATTTGCGATCCAGTGCACGTTGGCTGCCACTGGCTATTGTCATGTCGTGAAGGCGTAAAGTGTCTTTAATGTTGTCGATCTATTTTTTTCCGCGGTCGTCCTCTTGCTTTTGTAGTTGATCTTCTGAGATGTAATGCTTGTGATGGTATTTGTTCTTGCTGCATTCTAACGAGATGGCCAAACCACTTGATCTGCGGTTTCCCGATGAATCTAGTACAAGGTGTCGTTCCTACAATTTGCCTGATAGTTTCATTATTCACTCGATCTCGTATGGTTAGGTTGGCTGCTTTTCTCAGGCATCTCGCTGGTGATTTTACGTATGTGGGCTTTAGATAGTGTCCATGTTTGGCACTGGTAGCTTAATGTTGAAATGTATATGCTATTAATAATCTGTCTCTTTGCATTCATAGTTATGCTTGGATGTCTTAATAATGGTGACAATTGATATGTAAGTGCACTTGCTTTCTGACATCTGGTTCCTATTTCTCTGTCAATTCTACCATCTTCCGTGATCATACTTCCTAGACATTTAAACTCGCTAACTTGATTCAGGGCAGAACCACTCAGCTGTATGTGTAGTGGAGCAGGGGTTCTAACTTGCATATCGTTGCTTATCACTAAGAGTAATGATAACGTTTTAAAACATCAAATTGCACGCGTCTCTTAGGCGTCTCCCTCTCCGGTAAGTATCTTAAGCTTTAGTCTCCTGTGAGTTGCAAATTTTTTATTGTATACTGAATAGACTATCAAAATTATCGCCATGCATTGCTGCACATGTGAAATGATTTCCAAACAATTTCCTGGCGTGTGGCAATTACTGTATATTCTATATTTTTTTTAGGGGAATACACATTATTAGTCAAACAACGATCAAATAAATTCGCTGCTTTAAGAAACCATAGCGTGTTGATCCGTACAGGGGATATTTATTAAATTGTGAGGGCATGCTTCTTGAAACGCACTATAAAAAACACAATTTTTCCCTCTCCATAATGGAGCCTATGCGAAGTGCACCCATTGCATGCAGTCTTTAAAGATTATAAGGACATAAGGAAGAGAAGAAAGGGGGTAAGAAAAAATAAATAGTTTATGTCAGCTTTACAAAATCAATTACAATGGACAAACAAAGGACATTCCTGCGGTTACCCTTCATCAGCAAGTAAAGACAACACAGCAAACGCGCACACACAAAATATACACTAACTGTGAAATTACTACATAAGAATATTATGTTCACGACTAAGACAAAAAATATTGATAAACTAAACGCTTATGCTAAATAGGTGATACCTATCTAGGTCGTTAGTGGATATTAGTTGTGATGTTAGAGTTTAATCCACTGATCGACTCTGGCACCGCTGTTTGACAGCCATGAGAAATTCGTTATCTTAAACAACAGGCGTCGGAAATTGCGTCCTGCTAGGTCGAAGCGATATGTCAGAGATAGACTGTGAAACGAGTTCACTAACCTTTTAGCCACAGTGACATGGTAGTAGATAGCCTAGCGTTGTGTTGTAATAGATTCAATTATATATTTATATTTTTAGCTTATGCGACTTCTGTACATTCATCCATTATGCCACACAGGGCTCAAATCTATTTCTCGATTCTGTTGTATCCTTACAGTTTCTTCAATATCGTAGATGGAATTCAGTCAAGCACCTTTGCTTTTTCTCATTAGCTCGACTTAGGGTTTCTCTTAGATATCATGGTTTCCACAATCCCAATATTTCTCATTCCAGTGCCTGTTTGGTGATTCTCAGAATGTGTCCATAGAACGCCATCTTCTCGGTCTTACAGCTGTTGAAACTAGTCGTTTCTCGTGCGTTGCTACGGTTTGAACAACGGATCTTCGTTCTGGCACAGAGATAAGAATCCGTAAGTGCTCCATTCTCCTTCTAACTCAAGTCTGAGTCCGAAGAATCTTAGCGTAGTGCGCGGACTCCGTAGCGCCGGCTATGAGCCTGAACTACTTTGGGTAGATTTTTTTTACTACAAACTTTGTGTGGGGTTACGCTGCTAGGCTATACTCTTTTCAATTTTTAACTCCCAAGGGATGTTTTACTTGCGCAACAATACACGCGGGCGTCCGATCTTACGACCCAAAGGCCAGGGGAAATTACTAGAAGTCCACTTAAAGAAATCCCAGCCATCACCGGGGCCTGAACCCGGGACCTCCAGCACTCGAGGCAGACACCATACCACGAGACCACTCAGCGCCCTTTAAATACAGTGAAAAGGCAGAAAATGCAATGGTACGGACATATGTTATGTTATCACAATCGACATCTTTGCACATAGGCATACCCATGCGTGCGCAGTCCTCCGATGCAGCAGACACTTCAAGGTACCACTACTGATTGTTCCCATGAGAAGTTGATTATAGTATCGCCAGTCTTTACCTCAAAGAAGGCATGGTCGTGCTTCACCAAGCTTATCTCATCGGTCACGTAGTCGTGTTAGCGTCATAGATTCGCCATTATTCCCTAATCTAGTACGTACAGCGTTGATGATGTCAGCTCTGTCCATACTTCTTCCCATTTGCATTGGTGCATTACTTGAAAGCTGGTCAGCTCTTTCATTTCCATTTACTCTTGCGTGCCCATGTGTGTCAATCCAAACGATGGAGGTTTAACTGCAATTTCCGAATGCTTTCTATCCATTTGCAGCATAGACTGTCTGTAGCGATTTTCTCAAGTGTGTTTATAGAGTCTGAAACGATTTCCGTATTCTTCTTCTTCGCGGTCACCAGCTGTAAACTCTGGCGGAAAGTTCTGGTTGTTCATCCACTTCTGAACTGCAGTCCTGTTCCAAAACCTGAGTATTGCGTGTGCATCCGTTTTACAGATCTGAGATTGCCGTATTGCGTCGTCGCTTGTTTTGCTTCTGCGCTCGGGAAGCAGCAGTTGTCTTTGAAGTTACGCTTGACGCAGTCGTCTGGTAAGCGCTGCTATCCTCTTTTATTGTTTTCCTCTTCCTTTGTGCTGTGTATGTCTATGCTGATCTTGTCCCGCGCTTCACAGACCTATCTGCGTAAATGACGACGTCTTCTGGGTGTGAATGCTGATTAATCAGTGCTCTAATCTCGATGTTAGCGGTAGCGGGTATCTGATTCCCGCAGTACCTACCCAGAGTCATGAAAACCTTAGACAAGTCATGCAAATCTTCTGGTGTCTTCGTCCATTCATTTTTCTCTTGACTGATCTTCGTCTAGATCACCCATTTGCTGGATTAGATTTTCTGCCTAAGCCATCCAGAAGGAACCTCTTTTGAGACGCGCCCCTTTTTATCATGTGCAGTGGGTGGTTGATGTCTGCTTATATCCTCATGTACGCTTTTACTGTGCCACTTTATGTATGGAGGCCATCGTTGACAAACCCAGGACATACCGCAGGACACAAGGTTTCATTTTGTGCAGCTGAAAATAAGTCTCATGACTTCTTTTTGTACCCTGTCCAGTCTTTCTAGCTGGGTTCTGCTGACAGTGAGGAGGCCCAGACCGTAGTCTATGACACTAAGTACAAGTCCCTGACAGAGCTGGAAAAGTAGGCGTTGATAATGTCGGCGTATGCGATCGCCATCAGCGCCGTCAGACCTTTCCTGGCTCTAACTATGACATTGTCTACATGATTCTTGTATGACAAGCATCTGTCGAAAGTTATGCCAGTGTATCTCATTGTGTTCGTTCTATCGATGTCTGCACCGCACATGTTTACGACTGGTGTGGGTGTATTGACAATGTGGGTATTCAATGAGAACCTTGTTAAGGAAGCCTTTACCGGGTTTAGCTGTATGCTTGATTCTGGCACCACTGACGAAGTCCGTCTAATTCAGGATCTAGCGTGTTTTAATTTATTCCCTGCTGTTTCCTTGTCGGTACACACAAGGATATATAATAAGATCTATACCGCCTCACACAAACACACACACACACACACACACAAATTACTCTGGATCCCATAGAGGAAAGAAAAGGCGAACCAAGAAAGATCTGGATTCAGAGCTTTACTGACAGGACTAGCTCTATTTTGCATGCAACCATGAAGTCGTTTGCATTTGCTCGTCAAAAGTTTAAGGAGCTGATTAGACAGTCAACAGCAACAGACGGCACTACAACACAGGGCAACCATAATGACGAGTGGGCGTGTCTGACCGGTGACTTTTGAAGAATGGCTTCTACGCGTAGACGTCATACACATACTCTGTGCACCACACACCACTTGACTTGTTTGTTCACCGGAATGACATTCTTTCCTATGATTTTCTACTCACTGAAAAAGAAGAAGAAGAAGAAGAAGAGAAGAAGACGAAGGAGGAGGAGGAGGAGAAGGAAAAGGAAGAGGAGTAGAATAAAGAGAATGAGAAGAGGAAAGGGGTGGAGGAGGAGAAGGAGGAGAAGAAGAAGAGAAATAAGAAGAATAAGAAACAACATCAGCAGCAGTAGTAGTAGTAGTGTAGCAGTAATAGTAGTAGAAGTAATAGGATTTGTAGTAGTAGTTGTAGAAGAGGAAGTAGTAGTAGCAGCGCAGTAAAGGTATCAGTAGTAGTAATAGTAGCAGCAGCAGCAGCAGCAGTAGTGGTGGTGGTGGTAGTAGTAGAGTAGTAGTAGTAGTAGTAGTAGTAGTAGTAGTAGTAGTAGTAGTAGTAGTAGTAGTAGTAGTAGTAGTAGTAGTAGTAGTAGTAGTAGTAGTAGTAGTAGTAGTAGTAGTAAAAGTACTAAAATAGTAGTAGTAGTGGTGGCGGCGGCGGCATAACAACAACAGCAGTAACAACAATATTTTTAACTCACCGGCCACTCTTGGTCACAATCATTTCATTTGTGTATCCCTTAAACTGTTCCCAAAGCTCCTTATCCTCTAAAACCACATTCAAATTCCTCTCCGGGTTGCTGTTGTCGTGTATATCACTACACTGTTGCTGTCGTAAATCCTGTTCTACTGCGCTGATGAGGTGATTGATGTCCAGAGACGTCATGGTACTGCTCATATCCTTGCTATTCTCGAAATGTTGTACGTACTCGCACTTTACCGCCGAGTGTATCATCGACTCAGCCGCCAGCATCGTTTCCAAACTTGGCAATACAAATAAACTCACCACAAAGAAAACACAATTAAGTTTCGTCGCTACATTTAAAATAGTCACTAAAAGGATACTTCAACATCACTTCTAAAATATGTCCTACTCAAGTGTGAAATCACTGTAGATACTCTCAGGTGTGACAGGTGGACCCTCTGGTTACTAGCTACAGCCTATCAGGCGGTGGTTGGTGGAATGAGTAGGCGGGGCTATGTGCGGACCAAGCTTAGCTACTGGCTGTTGAGGTTAAGTGTGAAGTTGCATGGTTCGTTGCTAATGGCTGCAGGCAGAGAACACTGAAACAAGTTGTAAAAGTATTTCTTGTGTTCATTTTAAACGCATGAGTCTTCTTCTGCTTTTTCTACTCGTCCATTCAGTTACTTCTTCTAAGTTTCTGAGTTTTGTATTTGCTTGGGTAGGAGTGGTGGAAGGAGGGGGAGGGGGGGGGGAGGATATTTTTGTCCGTCTTCTGCTTCTTCTTCTTTCGTTCGCCTGAAATAAGTTGTCTATATCCGCAATTTTGTCTCGTATAAATTTCACTGTTGTTGTTAATTCATTCAGTGGTCCATAGAGTTTACATTCCACTGTTGTTCGTTCTGGCCAAAAGGTTTGCCTTAATGTGTCAAATTCGGTGCAGTCCTGGAGTACATGCCCTGTTGTCTGGGGCACCTTTCCACAGGTGCACATAACTGATACGCCTATCTTGAATTTTGTGTACATGTGGTTACGTAATCGGTTGTGCCCAGTTCTGAGGCGGAGGATAATGACTTGTTCTGATCTGTTCAAAATAAAATAGTCGTTCTTCTCATTCGGACTTCTGGCTCTGTTCCACGATCTGCTTTTTGCGTGTACGTCTGTATCACTGTGTTCCCCACCATTTGGGCAGATGTACTCCGCCTTCGAAGGGCAACGAGTGTAGACTGGGCAGCCCTCAGTCATCATCAGTTTGAATTGGGCAAGTTCAGCCGCTAACCTCTCCCATATAACATTAGTTATAATTTTGGCCGCTGATCATGCTATTATTTCATTGTGCGTTTCTTAGTGTTGTAGCTGCCATGTCTGTCGAGCCAGGTTTTTTGCGTGTTGTTTGTAGGGCCGCGATCTTAATGCTGATTGGAACGGAACGGACTTTCTACCCCACCAGGACATCACACAAGCGATAAACACCCGGTGACACAAAGTGCCACCATGCGGATGAGGATCGCCGTGGGGAGGTCCCAGAAACCGCGTTCAGACATTTGGCCATATGTATGGCCTGCCTATATTGCGGCCCCTGGCAAAAGCCAGAGTAGGGCTTCAAATGACAAAAAATTTCTTCCTGAGAAGGACAATGCTGATTGGTTAGTTTAGTGCTCTTTATGCTGCCGGATTATATGATCTCTGCCATTGGTTGCTGTCCTCTGTTTCATTGTCATAATGTATCTGCTATTGTGGTCGCTCTGTAAAAGTCAGCCATGTGGTTTGGTCCATCGTGTGATATGTCGGTGGTTACATCCGCCATCCAAGAAGGCATCCACATGGCGCCGACACATGGCGCTCTGGTTCTGGGCTTAACCAAGGAATCGTCACGTCATGCATAACCTTTCATTGGTACCTTTCCGTCTTTCCAGGCGATAGTGTTATATTGCGCTATGAGGAGGCATGAGAATCACAGCCTCTGGCGATGGCGAGTGTGACTAGCAAGACCGCCCGTACCATGAAAAGTCTTCCACAATGATAGCATGGGATTTCAGGACCATTTTTATCCACATTTGTGTTTTATCCGTTTCTTTTCAGACGCTCAGCTCTCATCCTTTCTGCAATCATTTCTTCCTTCAGTCTCATTCCCTTCCTGATATGCCCTTTCCACACAACACGGTTCATGGCGTTTTGTTCCCATGAGTCCGCCCAATACATGTATCATTCATGTCCCGCTTGCACACATCTTCATAACGTTGTAGAGGTTGGCCTCGACATCTTCTTCCTGTGTTTAATTCACCATAAAGGATGTCCTTAGGGACTCTGTCACCCTCCATTCTCCAGGTGTGACCAAGCCACCTGAGCCTTCGTAGACTGAGCTTGGAAAATACTGTTGCAGTACCTGCTCTTTCCAGTACCTCAGTGTGTGTGATTTTGTACTGCCACATAATGCCAAGTATTCTTCTTAGGCATAGCATGTGAAAGCTATTAAGCCGTCTCTCTTTATGACCGCATAACCTCACAACCGAAGGTCAGCATTGAATAGCCCACAGGTCTAGGACTCTGCTACATTCAGCAAGCATACTTTACTTATGTTCCAAATGAGTTTTGATAAACGTTTTCAACCATGCTTTTGGAGGTGGACTTATGTGGGTCAGTCTGGACACCACATCTCTGGGTCCACCAACTCCGAGATTCCCTGCCAGCTCTGTTAATGCTCATTTGAGACATTATCCGTGGCGCACGACGGGGACGTTGCAGCGGGAGTCTTGCATGAGGTTCCGTAAAAACCAGCACAGAAAAGGCTGGCGCCCCGGGTGAGGTAATTCCCGGCCAGCTCTGTTAATGATCATTTTAGACATTATTCATGGCGCATGACGGGGACGTGCAACAGGAGTCTTGCATGAGGTTCCCTAAAAACCAGCACAGAGAAGTCTTGCACACTGGTTGAGGTACAGGGTATCTCCTTATACTCATCACATCGGACTTGACTTTCCCTTACGCCTATGACCAAAATCACCACGCCACGGCTCTCTTAAAAAAAATCACTCAACGACCTGGCCCTCTCTCTACTTCCCCAAATAAATTATTTGCCAAGAAAATTCTAAAGTGGTGAGGAGGGCGTGGCTGGCGTGGGGGGTGAACGCCCTCCCAAGTGTTTTCTTATTGTTGTGGGGGAGGTGGAGGAGAGGAATGTGACGAAACGTCCAGTGTTTTAGGCGTGTTCCGGCCGTCCTCTCAGTACTAGAAAAAAAGCTCTAATTTTTTTTATAAAAATAAAAGAATAAGCTCGACATTAGAACATCCGCATAAAGTTATTTGGAGCCGCGGTCGTGTAGCGGCTAGATGCCAGCCTGCGGATCCAAAAGTCGGAGGTTCAAAACTGAACAGAGCTAAACTTTTTTTTTTCAAAAATGTCTTTATGTCCCAGGTCGACACAAGAGTAAATGAGTACCAGATAAAGTCCTGAAAAGTAAAGACGGCCCCTGTGGTGTTGACTACATCGTCTATCGAGTGCTGATTGGTCTATAAAATATATGTCTAGTCCTAAAAGCCCAATACGTCTGAAGGCGTGGCCAAGAGTCATTCACTTGACTTGTGTTCACTTATACTGTAGTTATATCTCTGCATCAGATTCTTAGGATACCTTTAACACTTGAAATGGGTTGATTGGATTTTTCATTGTAGTATCTGGTAATCCTAGTTTCGGCTTCATAGCAAACGGGTCACCCCATAGTTGCTCCGCTCCTGTGCCAAAGAAAAACACACGTAGCTCACAGTGTACCGCCATGCACTCAACTCAGAAGCTGGGCGACGAAACTATATCCGTCCAGTCTACAAATGGCGCCAAAATGCAACGGCCACCGCCTGGCAGAAGAAGAAAAAACATTTGCCAAGGCTAAAAAAAAAGTGGCCGTGCCTAGCGTCCATTTTGACCTGAAGCATTATGTGAGGGTTAATAAATGGTCACCCCAGTAGTACCCTTACTATTAGCTGGGGAAGGGACTTAGGACATTACATCCACCAGCAGGCGTCGCCCCTACAACGACCTGCCTGCCTTCGTTAACGACTGTTCACCCAACAGCCATGCAGTAGTAGTATGTTTGGGGCAGGGGGAGCATGAGGTGAACAAGATATAGCCAAATATACTTATCAGTAAAGTGTGCTGCGTTATCAGTTAATCGAAGTCCCAGCTTCACAGCAAACGGGCAGTCACATATTTGCCTCCTTCCTATTGCCCATATTTTTTTAAATGCAATAAAGAAGTGTTGAATTGGTTTGTATCGTTAAATTTTAATGCAAGCCACAAGTTTTATATAGTCAAACATGAAAACGCAAACGGGAACTGAACAGGAAGTGACGTAAACGCAATTCAAAACATTGCTGTTTTTTCAAGCACGAGGGTATTTGTTTGGTTTAATATTAATATTAATGGTGTTTGTTTATGTTTAAAAAAAAAATAGTGTCTACGCTCTATACAGTAAGTATATAAAAGTAGAAAAAAAAAGTAAAAGTCTCCCATTTTGGTCACACACTTAACTTCTCGTCAAGCAGAACTGTAGACAGATCTCTTCTTATCTTTCCTTTGCTTTCTGAATGATATTCAGATAGTCTCTCTACCCTTAGTTTAAGGTGAAAAACACTCGTTGCATGTCCACTAACTAAAGTATCTATTATTCAGCCCATTAACATACATAAAAAAAAAATAAAGTCATAATTCTGGTACTATATTACTAGTACGGCCGGTACTTACACTATTTATTTTACTACTGACTACTGAGTTATTTTTTTTTGTGTGGGAACTTTTACTTTTACTTTTACCATTGGATTGGTTGACTTCACCATCCTGTGAATATGAACGTTGTTGCTTGTGTAACTGTATAGCCTCTCCCTTTTCACTTGATATTGAATTCTTATGTTGTACTTCTGCAAAAGTTAGTTAGTTGGTGGGTTAGCATCATTGCACTCTGGACATGTCCATAGGTGCTCAGATCCTCCCCTCAGAATGAACCCCAACGTCCGATGGCTAATACTTACCAGTTCTATGTTGATTAACAAGTCGTCTGGTGTGCGTCTCATTTTTTGCTATGCCGATCTTAATTCCCAAGTCTGCCATTCTGGCAAGTGATGTGGATTCACTGCCCCCAAAGTCCTCTATCCTTCCCATTTCTCTGTAGGCAATGATAATATCAGGATGATCTATAGGTTGACCGTCAGTAATTATATCGGATCCAGCCAACCTATCAGCTCTTTCATTTCCATCAAAGTTATTATGATGCAATGGGAAAAAATGCTAATAAATAAGCTTAGCACTTTTTTGTTTTGCTTGCATTTAGTCTTACTGCTCAAATTTGAATCAGTTGCTGAATTTAATGAATCATTATTGCACAGCTGCAATATGTAGTTATTCAGTTTATTGAATTATAAATACAGTTCGGCTATACTCCGAATAATGGTCCTAAATTATCGAGGTGGAAAATATACCCTAACAGGGCCTCAGTCACGTGTCAATTGCACACTTCCAGGGACTATAACGCCACCGCCGATGTGCAAATTTCCCACAACTTCCGCCATCGCCGCCGAAAGTATCCCCACGCCACTCACGTGGCGTGTATTGGGGCTAAACTATATGGCTAGGACTCACAAGCAAATAAAATGAAGGAAGCTGCAGGAGATGTGGTAGCTGCTGCTCCTGAGTCCCAGCCATCTAGTTTAGCCGATACTCTCGGCGGAAGTCGCAGGAAGTGCGCAATTTAAACGACAGAAGTGCGCAATTTACACGTGACTGAGGCCCTGTTAGGGTATATTTTCTGTATCTATAATTTAGGACCGTTTTTCGGAGGATAGCCTACAGTTCTTAAAATAAAAACAAAAAATCTTCCTTTAATGTTTGTCAGACAGATGTAATTATGTTGTACCTGTTTGTGGTAACGCTGCAGTATTTCAGCAGACATCTCCGAATAACGGTCCCAAATTATTGAGGCCGAAAATATACCCTAACAGGGCATCAGTCACATGTCAGTTGCGGACTTCCGGTGACTTAAGTTGCACACTTCCGGCGACTTCCGCCACCGCCAAGAGTATCTTCCACACCACTGCGTTTGGCGTGGATTGGGGCTAAACTAGATGACAGGGACTCACGAGCAGCAGCTACCACATCTCCTGCAGCTTCCTTCGTTTTATTTGCTCGTGAGTCCCAGTCATCTAGTTTAGCCCCAATACACAGAGATACTCTCTGCAATACTGCGGTGGCAGTATAGTCCCCGGAAGTCCGCAATTGACATGTGACTGAGGCCCTGTAAGGGTATATTTTCGGCCTTGATAATTTGGGACCGTTTTTTGGAGGATAGCCGTGTTCTGAATTAGCCTTCCCAGATTGTTTCCTGGGGCATTTATTAGTTTATTTCACAGCCTCATTTGAGATTGAAACTGACTCACAGAGCATGTTGAGAAATGTGGAGACAGGTATGCTCTGTGCAGACTGGCAAGCATCACTTCAGAGGTCCCGGGTAGTCAACATCCTTTGGATATTCTCTCTAGGTATCGCCAGTGTGTTGGGAAATGAGCAAGCAGATAGACTGGTCAGTTCTTCACAACTTGGTGGTGAACTGATGTATGACAAATTAGATGTTGTGAGGGCCCTCTAGGAGTAAGTGAACAGTGCAGAAGCGCAAATAGATCATTACGGTCTGATTAGAATGGCGCCAGGGGATCTGGTAGACGCTAAACTCTCAAGGGAAAGGCGAGATGGATGTACACTCAGTTACTGGTATCATCGGAATTGGAACTCTTCTTTTTGCTCCTGAAGATGGGGGGCGGAGCGTTTAGGGGAGTGTCCTAAGTGCAATGATGTCAATTCTTAATTCAACATTCTTCATTTTAGATGTTGCCTCTAAAGAAATAATCCAAAAAACAACGGATTGGTTGGCCCTCAAAGGAAGGCAGGGACAGAACAGGCATTCCCTGTCAGTAAGTTGGGCACTCAATTGATCGACATCTGAACCTTGGTAGTCATTTAGTAGAACACTCAATAAAGAGTAACCCAGATGTTTTGAAAGAAGCAGGTGTTCGAAGACAACTTATCACAAACATCAGAAAGAAGACAGTCATCATTTTTTTAATTATCTCATAAGTAGAGGGAAAATGGGATATGTTGTAACCACTTGGAAAATTTGTGGAAAAAGGGACAGAAAGACAGCATGAAAAGATTCTTGACAACCTTTTGTGATGGCATGAAGGGGTGTCAACACATAAACAAATACACACAGATTGTGGAGAGGCATGATTTTAATCAGTGAAGGAATTCTTCTTCGCGTTCACCAGCTGTACACTCTGGCGGAAAGTTCTGGTTGCTCGTCCACTACTGAACTGCAGTCCTGCTCCAGAACCTGAGTGTTGCGTGTGCATCAGTTTACAGATCTCATTCTCTTCAATACAGACTGTTGGTTCCTTGCCTCTCCGGCAGATGCACTCTTAAGACATGCTTTTTGGGGAGGAAGTGGGTCTATTCTTGTTTTCCCAATAGGGCCCCGGAACCCACACGGGGGAGTGAAGGAATGAAACCTATTAAAGTTTATCAACGAACGAAAGTTCATTATAGTGTATGGATTGGAGTAGCAAGTTCTCCTGTCAGCTGGCCAGACCTGGGATTTCCCTGCTGCCTGTAGAGAGCATGTTCAGTATTGTGTAGTGCCTGTCTTCATGTGCAGAGTCTCTTGCCCTGGTTTTAAACTAATCAAGGCTTGTGGAGCATGTGAACCAAAGGGAAAAGTGAATAGACATAATCAGACGGCCACAGGCAGAGGATGGGGCACTAACAGGAATGTCCCCATGGTTGTGATTTCGGCTCTTTATGCAACTCAGACGGCTGTTCATTTAGATCTTTTATTATCCTTGTGTGCTTTTTGTTGTACATGGAAACATACTTATTCTGTTCATCTTGCAGATAATGGGAGTCACAAAGCAGTACCTTCGTGTTGCTCCAGGACCAATTTTTGGAATCGTAGCAAGCCAGAAGTCCAATATTGTCTGCTTTCCAGGCATCAGGGCCCAGTCATTCCGGTGTGCAGTTGGAGCCTGTGAAAATGTTTACATATGGGATCTCACTTTAAAAGAAAAGGTAGCCATTTTTTTTCAGAGTTGAACAAATTGTGCTTTTAGTGTGTGTGTCAAATGTGTATGCATGCGTGTGCACATATCACACACACACACACATACTTGTATTCTATACCTGCATGGCTGTCTATCTCCATACATTCATCCGCCCGTGTATCTGTCTGACATATGTATATACCTGCATGATCTGTCTATCTTGTCTTTCATACACATCTAATTTGACTGTTTTCACAAAGCATCTGTGTAATGTACTTTCCTGAAAACAGTAACATTTCATTGTATGTGTATGAAGCCAGATGTATCAACCCAGAGGCACATCAATTATCGTAGTTTAACTATGGGTTTCCCTTTGAGGTTCAGTTCCCTATTGTTAGAAAAACAAGAATTGGCCCACTGCCAGCCCAAAAGCATGTCATTGAGTCGACTAATTGGGGAGCTTTCCTTGAGTGCATCTGCCAGAGAGGGGAGGAACCAACAGTCATACACATTGGTCAGATATGTAAAAGGCCTATACCGGCAACACTTAGGTTCTGAAACAGGACTAGATCTCACCAGAACTTTCCACAAGATTTTATAGCTGGTTAATGAGAAGGAGAAGAATAACAGGCTAAGAAGACATTGCAGCCTCTATCCTATGGCGGTGATTTGAAATGTTGAGTTTGTTTTGTTTTGCTTTCATGCAGGTTTTGACGCTCCCAGGAGAGAAGCATGAAGTGACTGCTATCGCAAGAAGTCCCAAAACAAATTTCATGGCTGTTGGTTATGCAGACGGAAGCATCAAGTTATTTGACTTGGAAACCTGCCAGTCTGATGTGACTTTTCAAGGTCATAAGTCAGCTATAACTTGCCTGGCTTATGATGCTTCTGGTCTTAGACTGGTTTCTGGGTCCAAGGTGAGTATTCTTGAAGAGGTGGCTGTATGATAGTATTTAATTGCAGAAGCTTTTATGTCTAAATCACCTCTAATTACTGGCAAGTTAGGGTCAGTATACTGCAATGGTGAGGGCATATAAAGAGAATGGTAGACAACAAGAATAGACCCACTGTCTCTTTAACGAGCATGTTGTAAGAGTTGACTCATTGGGGTCGGAGGAGGGGGTGAGGGTTTCCTTAGAAGCCGGAGTGCATCTGCCTGAGAGGTTGAGAAACCAGCAGACTTGATACAAATATGTCATATGTATAAAACGGATGTGTATATAGCACTCAGGTTCAGGAATAAGATTAAAGTCCCGAGGTGGACGAACAACCAGAACTTTCTGCCGGAACCTGAAGCTTATCACATAGTAAAATGTCAGTGGTTGTATTGATTGACCAACACATCTTTATGTAAAACATACCTTTCTAATGTGATATTATTGCTAGAGCAACATCCTGTGATGTACCACTGACATGAAAATTGTACTTGACTTTGTTGGAAATGTAGCATGTTTCAATTGTTGTTTCAGGACACAGATGTAATATTATGGGATGTTGTGAGTGAGTCTGGTGTGTTTCGGCTGAAGGGTCATAAAAAGGAAATCACACAGGTGACTTTCTTAAACCAGAAGGATGTCATTGTTACCAGGTAGGTTCAGTGGCAAGTAGCTAATTGTCTTTGCACGTGTTGTTAATTAACTTCTGCTGCCCTTTTGCCCCCAGCAGAGCATAGGCCGTTAACCAACTCACACTAAGTCCTGTCTTTTGCTATTGTGTGCAGCTCACTCCATGTACTTCCCCATTCTCTTCTTCGTGTTTTTTATCAAAGCCCATCTTTATTCCTTTCACTCCATAGATTCCATTGCATGTACATTCTTGTTATCAGGTTTATTTTTTGTCAGCTTGTGTCCTATCCAACTCCAACACCTTTGTCTCTTGATTCACAGCAATCAATTAATTACCGGATTATAAAACACTGCCATATTTAATTGGTCTGCACTTTTAACCTGAGGCAGCGCCTGTAAGTTTTTTTTATAGTTTGTTACATTTTAAACAGGCCTAAACTAAGTACTAGATGATAACTTAAGAAGAAAAGGTCGCTGGTTTGATGTTGTCCACATTGCTCATAGATTTGTGATTGTTGGTTTTGTTTATTAATATGTAGTACTGGCGGCATATATTAGTACATTTCCGGATGATATTGTTATATTTTGCTATAGGGATGTGTGGAATCACCAGCGATGATGAGTGTGACTAACAAGACCTTCTAACTTAAATACAAGTCTTTCACAATCAGAGAACCGGATTTCAGGAGTATTGTTGCTATTGCATGTATTTAACAAGTCTATTGCATGAGAAAAGCAGCCAACCTTACCATCTGAGATTGACTAATGATACTATCAAATTGTGGATACGACACCTTGTGCTAGATTCATTGAGAAACAGCAGACTAAGTGGTTTAGACATCTCGTTAGAATGCAGCAAGATCAAATACCATCACAGGCATCAGTTCTCAGTAGATCAGTTACAAGAGCAAGAGGACAGCAGTGAATGTGGATCGACAAAATTTAAGACACCACACCTTCACGACATGACAATAGCTAGTGACCGCGCATCGTATACTGGATCATAAATTATTCTTCCCTATGACACTTAACATGGTTTATGATGGTGATAATTATCAGGAGCTTAGCCCACAACCTAAATGCAAAAGTGCGCTTTTTTCTTTTTTTCTGTTTCCTTTTTGACTCCCCCCCCCCCCCCCTTTCCCCTTCCCCTCCATGCAACATTCTGCTCCTATGAATCCACCTGAATATAATAAGACATTAATTTATTATTTTCTCAACACTGCTCCAACATTACATATATCAAGGTTTTTTCTCTCGTTTTGAAAATATATTGTTTTCTCAACACAGTTCCAAAGATACATACATCAAGTTCTGGGATTTAGGGACACAGCATTGCTTTTACACTGTTGTCGGGCACAGGTCGGAGGTGTATGGTTTTTTACTGCTGCGGAATGAGACCAGACTTGTGTCTGGGTCAGCAGACAGTGAGTTGCGTGTCTGGGACATTCACTATCTTGAAGATGAAGTAGGTATTGATTATCATGTTACTAAGGACATGGGAGGTGGGATCAGAATGTATCAGGGTGTGTGGGGTAGGGGTGAGACGTATCAGGGTGTGTAGTGTGGGAATGAATATAAGGGTTTGTGAGGTGAGGACAAAAAGTATCATGGCGTAAGAGATGTAGATAAAAGGTCGGAATGAGAAGTATCCGGGTATATAAAACGAGGATCAGGGCGTGTGAGGTGAGTATGAGTATTGGATGTGGGGACAAGAAGTATCAGGGTGTGGGTGAGATGTATGTGTGTATGGACTTCCACTTTTGTTGTCAAGCCGCACAGGGAGGAATAGCTTGTTATCCAATGCTGAATGGGATAACACTGGCTGTTGTCGTTCCTTGTTGATGGTATAATGTATTTAATGTCATCAGTCTAATTTTTTCTTGTGTGCCTCCTGCTATCACATCAGATTTTCAGATGCATCACCTGTAAATGTTGGTAGTTGTGGCTGCATTAAAAGAGGATGACCAAACCATTTGATTTTCAGTGAATTTAGTGCATGCTGTTGTTTCCACTGTCTGTCTAATTGTATCATTTCTCACTCAGTCTCAGATAGTTAAATTGGGTGCTTTCCTCATGCTTCTCATCTCACTATTTAATTATGTGTCTGGCTATACTCTATTTTCATTGACATTACATAATGATTCTTTGTTTTCTTCTTTTGTCCTGCTGCTAATGCCCTAAAACATCGTAGAGAGCAGTTAGATATGAATTTGTTTAATAGCCTATTTTATTTTTTCATTGTACTGTTTGCTATTCTATTTTAACAGTTTCTCTTAGTTTTTGGGATACCAGAAAAACATATCACACATTGTTTTATAACTAATTTAACTTTAAACGTGTGGCTTGGTTTAATCAATGGGTCAACACCATGGCACAAGGCTAGTACCCATAAGTGCTCTGTTCTACTGTTAACTCAAGCCTGAGTCTGAAGAATCTCAGCGCAATGCACAAACTTTGTAGCACTGGCGAGGATCCACAATTTTTGTTCTGGCAGCACCACGAGTTTTTTTTAGTTTCCAACTGCTAAAGGATTTATTTATGTTGGCAACAGTACACACGGGGGTCCGATCTTACCACCCAAAGATCAGGGGAAATTACTAGAAGTCCAGGTGAAAAAAATTCCAGCATTCACCGGGGCCTGAACTCGAGACCGCCCAGTCCTTTAACTAATTTAACTGTCCTGTGGTACTGAAAAAGTTACAGTAGTTTTCAGTCACTTCTATGGTTTTTTGGTTAACGTTTGGCTTCTTTTACAGGTTGAGACAGCAACAGAGGAACTGCCAGCCAAGCGACGAAAGCTGGAAACAGATAAAGACATCAGTGATGTCAATCTTGGTGAGAGTGATGATGAAAAAGACGAGGAAGAAAAGGCAGCAGATGAAGCCATGGTATGAATTGTTTCTAATTAGAGCACTCTGTCATTGAATAGAATAATTCATTGTCTTCCAGTTCACCCACCCCTCTCGCCTACCCATGTCTCAATGTGTTAACATATTTATGACCCAGTGCATCTAGGAAGTCTTTATGGCATGGCCTAGTACATCTGGGAGGTCTCTATTGCATGATCCAGTGCATCTAGGAAGTCTTTATGGCATGGCCCAGTACATCTGGGAGGTCTTTATGGTAAAATGGATTCTCTGCTTTGCTCTCTACATGGCTATGTGATTTAAAAATCTGTGAACTAGTTTTCACAATACGATTTGGTATGGTTTATACAATGGATCAACATCATGCACAAGGGTAGTAACCCATAAGTGCTCCATTCTACTTCTAATTCAAGCCTGAGTCCGAAGAATCTCGGCGCAGTGCACGAACCCTGTAGCACTTGCAAGGATCCTGAAATACTTTGAGTAGATTTTTAACTCCAAATTTTGACTAGGCGCTGTTAGGCTACTCTTTTCAGTTTTCTAACTGAAAAGGGATTTTTTTTAAGGTGAGCAACAATAAACACCGGCATCCGATCTTACTACAGAGATAGGGGGAAACTTCTAGAAGTCCATATGAAATTTAAAAAATCTCAGCCTTCTCATCGTTTACCATGGCTCACTTCCGGTGGTAGGCTGTTGAGAAAAAGACATTCTCGTAGCTTCCACCATTGCACTATAGCTGGGGCCCCTACAACAGCCACTTACAGGACTGGAATGTTTATTTATGACAAGTCACTTGACACACACGGGGCTGTTGTATGGATGAAAGGCAGCACAGTATCAACAGATATCATGTTTTCTGCAGCAAACTGATTTTGTATGAAGTCCTGTTTAACATATGGAGCACTGAAATACTCTTGGAAATATAGCACCGGTTTCTGTTTCCTTATCAAACTTGACAGTCTCTGGAACATTCTCATTTTCTGTCATCACCACAGCTACTGTTGAATTCTTAGGTTGATATACAATTCTTTCTGCCTTAACTATCTTCATCTGAGGGCTTTCTATTTTCAGGTGTTCGTCAATTTTTTGATTAGACCATTTTGGGTTTTTCTGGCTGCTTAGCCTCTCTTTATTGTTGCTTCTTTGTGGCATATATAGGCCATAACGCTTGGCAATTTTCTTGAAGTTTGTCATTTATATCAGTAAAAACCGTTGGTTCTCTTATAATGTACTTGATGAAATATGTAAGACTCACTTTCTGGAGTTGCCTTTGTTGAGGAGATCTGGTACTGCAATGGCGACCATCGTAATTGAGAATTTTGTTGATGAAGAATTGTCAAATTGGATACTGTATGCAAAGCCGCGCACCACAGAGTTATCTGCCTATCTAGAAACTGTCTCTGCTGAGTCGTCTGATTGGTCAGAAGTCAAAACCACCAAGTCGTCTGATTTGTCAGCTAGCGGATAGCACCTGCTCAAATGCATCCTTATCTGTGTGACGATGAACCTTTTTTTAAAAAATGACCTTGGTTCCTGGGTTGGGGCCGCCTTAAATGGGTACCAGGTAAAGTCCTGAGAAGCCAAGGTGTTTGGCGTGATGCTGACCACATCACTCACTGAATACAGATTGGTCTATAAAATATAGATCTAGTCTTGTATGCTCAATATACCTGAAGGCATGGAAGAGGGTCCTCTACTTTTTCTTATAGTCCACACCATTTTCTCTGTCTTCCTCTGCCTCATGTCCCCTCCAACTTTTCCATCACAGTGTACTCAAGAATATACTACTACTGCTCATTCCGGATGATTTTTTTTTAAATTTTGATGTTTGTATTTTATTTCAACATATAATGAGTTTATTTTTAGGTCAGAAGACTGTTTATGTTTAATGTCATATTATTTTTGTTTTCAGCGAATTTTAACCTGCAAAAAGGTTGGTTCAGTGATGAGGCAAGGCAGAGACAGATTGGTTACTCTATGCACAGACCCCGACCAGAGGCTTTTGCTGTGTCACGTAAGTTAGGCTGTGAAAACAGATCTGGTGCTTATTGAATTAATACAAGGATGATTTGAAAAATAATGCTTCCAAGGACATAACTTTTTGTTAATAGCACCCAGGGGCAAGTGACCCGGATGTGAAAATATTATATGAGTGACTTTCAGGAGAAAGTGTAACGTGTGTGGAAGGTGACATACATGGAAAATATTGGTTGAAATAACAAGCTGTTATTAAATTTTTAATGTGGTTGTCATTACTGGCTGGAAGTGGACAAGAACTGTCAAATGCAACTGTTCGGCCTTGTCGGACCTACATGATCAGACTTGCAGCTGACAACTGATCGCAGCACCAGGTTTGCCTTGCAGCTGACAACTGATCGCAGCACCAGGTTTGCATCAAACAAAAAGATGTTGCCATTTTACATGGGATTTAGATTGTGCGTGTACATCACAATATTCATCTCATGTTCTGGTATAGGTAATGAAACAGCAAGTGTGTCAAGAACACCTGGCTCATTTTGAAGGGGAAGACGATGCTTTATATGCCAAATTATTACTAGTAATGAGTCATGGTTACATCATTTTGACCCTTAAAGCAGGCAACAGTCTGTAATATGGGCATAAGAACTCATCTACGCAAAAAAAAAGTCGACTGCTGCGGCGGCAGCAAAGGTTTTGATGACTATTGTCTGGAACTTTCAGGTTGGAATCCTTGCAAATTGTCTAAGCACAATAATACTGTCAACTCTGATCAACATGTGGAAACGTAGCAAAAATGTCTAGCTTGGTTGCTATATGTTTGTTCTGGCAAACATACAGTTCTTGAACATTACAAAGCTTTCCCCCCCCCCCCCCCCCCCCCTCTCCCCCACAAGCAGACAGAAAAAGACGTTAGAGTGTCTCAACTTTGATAACATTTTAGCGCATCCAGCATATACTCTCATTTTAGTACCTTGTGTTTTTTTTTCCTGTTTCCAATGCTTAAGAAGATATGATTTTTGACGAAGATGTGCGTTCCAGATGTGAAAAATCGTCCAATTGTTTCTTTCAACCATATGTGGCAACTTGTTTTCGCCGCTGGTGGGAGTGTGTATTATGTTGTGGTGACTGAAATACAATTACATCTTAATTAAAGGACATCCCAAGCTTTTGAAAAATGTATGCTCCATGTGTATATTATGTATATTAACAGAGTTATATCTTTGGAGGCATTATATTTCAAAGCTCTCTGGTATATCGTTAGCACCACACCAGAGTTAGTAATTCTGTTTTGACAATTTTCACTTGAGTGAATTTTCAGGGCTATTGTTGTTAATTTTACATTATACCAGAGGCACACATGTGAATTCCTTCTCCAGCTGGTTCAAACTGAATTATTACTTGGGGGGCGGGGGGAAGAATATACCCAGTGCCCATCTCCCAACAAGCATATTGTGGTAGACTAATATGGAGTGCTTCCTTCGAAGTGGCTGTGCATCTGCTGCCATAAGCTTGGAACCATGACTAATATTCTTATCTGCTTCAGTGCTACCACTGCTGATAATCAGTGCCTTTTTTGGTGGTAGGCCGTATCGGCTGGTACCGACATCGTTTTTTTCCTAGGAAAAAATACCTTGCCAGGGAGATGGGGTACCAACAGTTTGTGGTAAAACAGATGTGCACGCATAACTACATTTATGTAACAAGACTTTAGTACAGAGGTGGACGGAAAACCACCATATTTTTTCAGGGCTTACAGCTGATAAATGGAAAAAAGAAATGTATTACTTTTCACGTAACATCATGATTTTCATTTGCCTCCACAATCTGATTTCGTATCTCAACAAATCCCAGTCCTTTTGTTCTAGGCCACTTCTTTGATGTTAGTTGCTTTGCTAATTTATCTTACATGTTACTTTTTACTACAGGGTACAGATAAACATCTTGAAGTCTTTCAGCTTCCTTCATCAGATGATCTCAACAAGTTGAAAGCCAAACGAATTAAAAAGCTGAGAAAAAAGCATTTGTAAGTTCAGATTTGTTTTTATTTGTAATTTTTTTTTCTTTTTCTTCATAACCAAATGGATCACAGGCTGCAGCAAATTTGGTATCTGGTACTGGCACAGATGTGAGACCTAAAGGTTTGTTATTTTGATAGTTGTTCAGGTTTCTGTCTTTTTTAAGTTGCAGGAGTTTGTTCTCAGCTCCATCCATATGAGAAATCTTCTCACATGAAGTAATACTATTTTCTTACAAGGGGTAAGTAGCCCACTTTTCTGCCTGCCTTGTCTATCAGATCTGAAGCACTGGTAGCCTCTTACTTTAAAGATCTGATCTGCTTGCAAATGCATCTCCTGGATACAGCACACACTGACATGCTTCTCATACAGGATGTTCTAGTTCCATCTTTTTGCTGTAGCCAGCCTGCTTACTGCTGACACCCTCTCTAGTCCAGTGTATTATGACAAAATGCAGTTTGGGATTATCAGTCACTATCCTCCGCTGTCTCCTGACTTCACAAGACGGTCTAGGAGGTCCTCCAGTACCTGGGTTTTAATTCTGTCAAGGCTCAGAACCCGACACTGCACCTGCCTCGTATGACTCCACAGAGTGAGCACCAAATTAAAAATAATCTGACAGTGTAATCATATATATATATAGTGTGGATTTTGATCTGCTCTGGCCCAGTATTTCTGACTTTAAGATCTCTTAAGTAGACTCGTCATTCCGCCTTTACCTCATATGTTGTCCCACCCACTTTCCCACTAGAGGTTGATATCCCAGCCTTCCACTGGATTGCTGGGATGAACAGGGTCCACCACATAAAGGTGAGGTGGGCTTGAGCGAGAGAGGCTAACAGACATTAAGAGTCTTGTATTGCATGGATTATTTGCATGCAGGCTGTTGGTACCTTGCATTTTAGGCAGATGCACTGCAACTTTAAAGGAAACACCCCTAATCAATCTCCTACTATGACATGATTGTTATTTGAGCCTATTATTTTTTCTCTTTAAAAAGTTTTTTTTTTTTGGCTATTAAACAGAGATTCTGGACAGGATGTCGACACTGCCAGTGTACAGCTGAAGCTAGAAGATGAAATCAAGTTCATGGAGAGGTTCAAATTCTCTGCCAAGTTGTGGTCCTTGCATTGCTGTCTGGATTCTGCCAAACAGCTGCGGGTAAGGATCCTGTGAGTGTCTGTGTTGAAGGGGGGTTTATAGAGTTTGCTGTAGCTTAGAGGCTGTTGGTGTTGTGTAGAAGATAGGACTGAAACTAGTCATGCAATTCATTAAAGAGCAATAGATGAGATGGTTTGGTCATCTTATGATTGCTGTGGTATTAATGGCCACAGACACCAAGCTGAAGAAATATACTGAACACAGAACAAGGGACAGACCAGGCAAAACATGGTTGTACAACTTTAACAGCTAATGTCTTTCATTTAAAGAAATGTATTAAAGAAATGAAGCTCAACTTGTACAATGCATTAGAAAGGCCACACAGAAGATCCTTACATCTCTCACAACTCCCAGTTTGGGCCCCAATGTGGGGACAACAAAAATAGACCCACTGCCTCCCCAACAAGCATGTCATAGGTGTCGACAAATTGGGGACATCCTTTAAAGAAATGAGAGAGCAGATGAGTTGGCAAAAGCTGGGAGTAATCTTCCACAACCTCATCCACCACACAGCTACAGGGAAACCAAAACAGCGCTAAAACAGTCTTTTAAGTGGGAGTGGAGAAGGCAGAATGGAGATTATAGACCAGAGTGACAGCATAAACAAACTCATCAGGAAAGAACAAACATCAATTTTTAGACTTTGGACTGGACATTGTGGTCTTCAGGCACACTTGTACAGGATAGGCATAAAAGAATCTGCTGCCTGTGATTGTTGAGCAGAAAGACAGACCCCTGAGCACATACTGCAGTACTGCCCTAACCTTTCCCAGCAAAGACTGGATCTGGCCCAATTGAGACACATTGCAAGAAAAGCTATGGGGGACCTGTGGCGACCTTAAACGCACATTCCTATTTGTGACCCAGACAGGACTCAATGTTTAGCATGACTGATGTCGAACGCAGAAGAAGAAAAAGAAGGGGACAGACATCCATTAAAGTCGAAGTACATCCGCCTGAGAGTCAAAGAACCATACGCCTGCATACAAATAAGCCAGACTCGTGAAACGAATATACACGCAACTCTCAGGTTCTGGAGCAAGACCTAAGTTCGGAGGTGGAGAAAGACCCAGAACTTTCCGCCGGAGTTTACGGCCAGTGAATGTGAAGAAGAAGAAGAAGAACATCTCTAACATTTCACTGAGGTAACTTTAGGAAGTGAGTAAAATTGTTTGAGGAGATCATATTATGTTTTCTTTGATGTTTAAACAGGTAATATATGCCATTTGCACTGCGGAAACAGTTTTTTGTTGTTGGCATTGTAAGAACAGAAGGTTTGTTTTGCGTGCATTGTTTAAATAGACTGGTTATACTGTCTGTATTGTTGAAACAGGCTGTTTGTGTTGCACATATTGTTAAATCAAGCAGTTTATTTGTCAACATTGTTGACACTGTGTTGTCTGCATCCTTGAAACAACTGTCTGTGAATATTACCCTACATTTTACGTGGGGATCTTTGTTCTCTCCGACCCCCCCCCCCCCCCCCCCCCCCCCACCCCCACAATTTTATGTTTTACTCTCAAGTTATTAAGGTCTGTAGATTTTACATTCCTTCGACTCGCCTTTGTGTTGTTTGACTATCAGTATTTCTTTCAGTTGTGCAGTCTCATAATTTTGTGTATTTTCTCTGTAATTGATTTATATTCTCCTCCACAATGTATATTTCCTCTAATGATATCAAGGAACGATAGAAAACTAAACGAAAAGTTTATCAGCAAGCTTTACAGTGTAACAAACAAAACGTAAAGGTTGCTGCTATGGAGCCTTCATCAGTATGTACATAAATTAGACAATACTACACAAATACACAATATCACTTATCTTCATATCTCTCACCCAGGTCGATATTTAGCCAATATATGTACCCCTCTAATGATGTATATTATTCCCTCTAATGATGTACATTATTCCCTCTAATGATGTATATTATTCCCTCTAACAATGTACATTATTTCAACTTATCTTCTTTCTTCTTCTTGGCGGAAGGTTCTGGTTGCTCGTCCATTACTGAACTGCAGTCCTGCTCCAGAACCTGAGTATTGCGTGTGCATCAGTTTTACAGATCTCATTCTCTTGAAAACAGACTGTTGGTTCCTTGCCTCTCTGGCAGATGCTTTCCGACTTCAAAGGAAGCTTCCCAATTAGTCAACTCTTACGACATGCTTTTGGGGAGGCAGTGGGTCTATTCTTGTTTTCCCCACAATGGGGCCCGGAAGCCACACGGAGGATGTATATTATTCCCTCTAACGATGTACATTATTTCATTTAATAATGCATATTATTCCCTCTAACGATGTACATTATTTCATTTAATGATGTATATTATTCCTTCTAACGATGTACATTATTTCCCCTAACAATGTACATTATTCCCTCTAACGATGTATATATTTCATCTAATGATGTACATTATTCCCTCTAGCAATGTACATTATTCCCTCTAACGATGTACATTATTTCATCTAATGATGTACATTATTACCTCTAACAATGTACATTATTCCCTCTAACGATGTACATTATTCCCTCTAACGATGTATATTATTTCATCATAATTCATTATTCCTCTAATGATGTACATTATTACCTCTAACGATGTAAATTATTTCTAATGATGTATTATCTATGTTAATTCCCTCTGACGATGTTAATCAGATGTATATTATGTCCTCCTCCTCAGTTTTGTGCTCTGCTGTCAGACAACAAAATTGAGACTGGCCTACTCACCCTGGACAAGCAGAAGTGTACCCTAGGACCTGTAATATGTTTATCCCAGGCTGGACACAGGACAGATGTCCGGACATTGAGTTTCAGCTCAGATAATACAACAATATTGTCTGCAAGCTCAGAGGAGGTCAAGTTGTGGAACAGGTATGATAACCTTTTTCATTTTAAGAAACACAACAGAGCAAATGTGTTGTTAATTTAATGGCAAAACAATTTCCTAAAAAGGATACCAGAGCTGACCACAAAAATTCTTGTACAGTAGCACTGCATAAAAGATCATCATCAAGTGCCTTGCCAGCTGATGGAAGCATTCCTGCTCTCCACACCATCTTGCCAAACTATCCAGCAAATTCTTGCTTCTTCTTCTTGTTCCTCTCATTCTCTCCCGCTTTCTCATACTTCCAGTGTTATTAATTTGAAACAGCTTTAAAGAATGTGAAAACCACATCTCTAAACTCTGGCACAAAATTCTGAAAATTCGCTGTTTTTGGACTCTAGTCATGTTCCAAAACCTGAGTTTTGCATGAGCATCTGTTTTACAGACTTTGCTTATTTGTAGGTTCCATGCATCTTGGGCAGATACACTCCAACTTCAAAGAAAACCTTTAATTAGTCGACTCTTGGGACATTTTGGTTAGGGAGGCAGAGGGTTTACCCTCCCCACTCCTACAACCTCCACAATGCCTCCTTTTCCCCATCCCTTGAACTCCACAGGGAACATGTTAATTGTTATTAATTATATATATATATATATATTGACATTCTTGAATTAACAGGGATTCCCTGCAATGTGTCCAGACATTTGCTTGTGACTACGCTCTCTGCTCCATGTTTGTGAGTGGGGATAGACACGCTCTTATTGGAACTAAGGTATGTGTCTCAGTGGTGATTGTCTAGTTCTTGTTTGGGTAAACAGCATGTTTTTTTATGATAAATCCTAGTGTGAAATTATAGACACCCAATAGCTGCAGAGATCTTTGACTGACATTTTAATTAACATATTGCCATCTGATAGGATTGAGATAATGATTTCCTGCCCAGTGTGGACCAAAGGTTATTGTGTAACCGCCAGGTGCCACAGTATAACTGTTATTATGTTGAACAGAGTTTCTAGGATTTGTACCTATCTGATTCTGATTTCCTAAGATGTTAATCCTTTAGACTGTCATTCTTGAGAGAAAAATGACAAATAACAAACTGATAGCTGTAGTGACATATGAAAGTTGGCATGTGAACATTAATTAAAGGGTTGACATATGAGAGTTGACATGGAAGTTAATGAGAGAATTAACATATGAAAGTTAATGAGATGCCCTGTGATTATTTAGAAGTGGTTTTTGTAACTTTGCAATAGACGAAACTATGTGACAGATGTCCCAATTTTTGTCACCTTTTTTGCATCAATTTTTTTTAATTTGCGGGTAAATATACTCTTATGCAGTCCCAAATTACAGGGTACTGTCCAAAAACATCATTTCAACCAAAGACCATAAAATTCAGAAAAATGGCTTTCTTGTGGTGAGAGGGTTAAAAGTAGTTTTTGTGAAAAATTTTGCAGGTAGATATACTCATGTCTGCAGTGTCTATGTTTGTTTACGTTTATGGTAATTGACGGATCAACATCGTGGCACACAGGTATATCCCATAAATGCTCCGTTCTTCTTCTCACTCAGGATTGAGTCTAAAGAATCTCAGTGCAGTGCACAAACTCTGTTTCTCAAATACTTTGTGTAGATTTTTAACTTCAAAATTTGCCCGGGCAGCGCCGTTAGGCTACTCTTTTCAATTTCCAACCACCTAGGGATTTTCTACGTGCGCAACAATACTGGTCTTATTACCCGGAGACCGGGGAAAAATTACTAGAAATCCACATGAAAAAGTCCCAGCCCTCACCGGGGCTTGAACCTGGGACCGCTAGCACTTGAGGCGGACACCATGCCTTGAGACCACGCAGCTCCCCTTTTCCATGTCTAAACACTACAGTTGCAGCCAGCACCAAAACTGTCATACAGACTGACCGGGAACTTCATGTCAACCAAAATCCATAAATGCTAGAGAAATGGTTTTTTAGGGTGAGGTTATTGAGAACAGTTGTGATTATTGCCCTGCTATTTTATGTTTTGTTTTGTTTCCACAGTCTGGGAAGATTCAGCTGTTTGATCTGAACCAGGGACTGCTACTGCAATCCTTCGAGGGCCACAGTGGAGCTGTGTGGTCAGTGGCCCCAATGCCCGATAAAGTGAGTTGTTGACTAACTAATCGTGTAATTTAAGGGAAACATGTTTGAACATATTGTTGGCACTGGGCCAGATCACACAACAGCATTTTTAGGTCTATTATTTGTCACTTTATAAACATGTCAAAGGCACACATGTGAATTCCTACTCCTCCAAATATTTCAAAATGAAATATTATTTTTCATTCAACTACACAATATGTTGTCTGAGATTTCATTGTTTAGACATGATTTCTTCAAGTCTACAAACACTTGCAACACTCATCAACTGGATGAATGGATGGCAGGTGATAGCTTCAGCAATGAACCTCAAAGGCTCAAAATGTTGAAGACTATCATCTTTAGAAAACACATACAATAAACAAAAAATATTGTAGGGAAACCAAACAGTACAAAAGTGAAAATGGCACCAAAATAACTAATTATCGTGTTCAAATAGTATGTACACAAATGAAACTAAATATGGTTAAATGACAAAATGGTGTGAAGTACATGACACTTGCCTTGACTGTTCCAGATTTTATGAAGAAAAGCACTGAAACAACTATCTCTGTTTAGGCCCCACAGTGAACAGGAGGGCATTAAAAAAAATGCTGTCTGATTCCTCTAAGAGAGTTTAATATTTTTTTGTTTTCTGATTGAAATCTCAGCAGTAGATGTGTTTTCTGTTTTCAGCGAGGTTTTATCTCTGGTGGAGCAGACCATGATGTCAAGTTTTGGAATTATGAACTGTCCACAGACAAGAACCGGGAGACTAAACAGTGAGTATGGCAGGTCACTTTTGATTAGCCTACCCTTTCAGCCGTAGCTCTTTGTGTCTACAGAAGAAGGGAACAGAGCAAATCTGAGAATGTCCTGTAGAGACAGAGCAAATCTGGGAATATCCTGAGTGAAAAAGTGTTTTTGACTCATTCATTCATTCATACTATATCATCTCTAGCCTATTGAAGTAGGGGATTAGCAACAAAAAAGTCCTGGGTGCAGGGATTTCATTGTTTAATTAATTCATTCAATCATCCATTCTGTCAATCATTTGCCACTCCCATCCCTGACACACATCTATGATGTTTAATTTAGTTATTAAACCGCCATGCGCGCGTTTGCCCCCCCCCCCCTCCCCCCCCAGTATTTGTGGTTATCTGCCTGGTGGTATCTTATGGTAGTAAGTGCACATTCTAAAAATAGCAGTCCAAGTTAAATCCCTAAAAATAAAACTCTTCCCCCTCCCCCCAATGAGTGTGAATCTGGGTTGGCTCAAATCTTTAAAGCTGATTCCACATAATTGTCTGTTGTGTTTGAGGGCCAAGAGTTAGGAGGGAAATTCTTAAAGTTCACCAGCTTTAAACTCTGGCAGAAAGTTCTGTTTGTTTTGTGCACCTCTGAACTTTGGTCTTATTCTAGAACTTGGGTTTTGCTCGCACATCTGTTTTACAGATCGGGCTTATATGTATGCAGACTGTTGGTTCCTCACCTTTCAGGCTTATACTCTGTGACTTTGAAGGAAACATCCTTAATTTTATGACTTGCTTGGTGAAGAGCAGTGAGTCTTTTCAATTTTCTCCAAAATCGGCCCCAGAACCAACATGGGTTTTAAAGGCCCCACAACAAAGCAATTCACTGATTGTTGCCTATACAAACACTCACATGAATAAGTATGTAAATTAGCAATAAAATAAATAAAAAACATTTGTTAGTGCCTCCAACATAATGTGTTGTGGATTAAAAACATTTAATTATGTACAGTATAGATTAGTTGAATTTGCCTAGAAAAACCACACAACAACCAGGAGGGCTGTTGGGGTTGGTTCTGCAACTAACCTATAGATTAATCAGAACTGTTCTTCTTCTTAGCATTCACTGGATGTAAACTAATCATATAAAAAATCTAGGTTGTTCAAACACTTCTGGGCTTTGGCCTTGTTTCAGTTCTCAAGTGTGCAGTCTGTTGTTTCATTGCCTCTCAGACAGATCATTCTGACTTCAAAGGAGACATTGATCTTGTCTACATTTATCAGCCCTGATTGGGCCACCTGATTCTAGGAGAACTGCAGAGAGATGTAGATAGGTCTTGACTATTGTCAGCCTAGGTCCTGGTGCACCGTCATGCGTGGTTCAGCCCCTCTGAATCAGTACACATTTTTGCAAAATATAAATCAAGCCTTGGACTTGAAAAACAATAATTCCTTGTGTAGGTTCTGGAGCCCCATTGTGGGGAAAACAAAAATAAGACCTTCTGCTTACCCAAAAGTATGTCATAAGAGTTGACTAATTGGGAGCTTCCATCAAAGTCCTGCCTGAGAGGCAAGGAACCAATAGTCTGCATGCATTATAGTCAGACCTGTGAAACAGATGTGCACACAACTTAGTTTCTGGAGCAGGGCTAGAGTCCAGGAGTGGACAAACAACTTTCCGCTGGAGTTTACAATCGATGTACATAAAGAAGAGGTAGAAAAAGAAGAACACAAATCTTGGGTGGGAAAAAAAAATGCTGCTTGTTTTGTAAATCATACTGATAGAGATAACAGCTGTATAGAATAGCATGGGGTCTTTGTGCTCTTAGGACCACCAGGCAACTGCCCAGCAAGCTTTTTTGCATTATACCAAGAGCTTGGCCTACTGACACATTACAAAAGTTAGTATTTTTTGTGGATGCAAAACTCAAGTACTGGGCCAAGACTAAAGTGCAGAAGTGGACAAACAACCAGAACTTGCCGCCAGAGTTTACAGCCAGTGAACGCCAAGAAGATTATTTATTACCGAATTATTCTAATTATTGTTGTATTTCTTTTGTTCTGCATAGAAAAGTTCTCACATTGGAACACACTAGAACTTTGAAAATGGACGAGGATGTATTGTGCGTCAAGTTCACGTAAGTTTTCATAAACATTATACCCATTAAAACCAATTGGGTATAGACTTTCAGTCAGTTCACCCTAGCTCTCCTATTCTCTGCTTTTGCAGTTTCCTGTTTCTGCTCCTCATAATATTCATCTATCTCATTCTCTTGTCTGTGAATTTTTATGTCTCTTTTTTCTTTTCTGTGTGTGTTCATAGAAAGAACTTTCTCATTTTACTAATAATAGATTTTCTCGCTGTTTCTTCTATTAGACACCTGCATCTATTTTTCCCCATTAATTGATATTTATCTGTAATTGATTGACATATGTGAAGTCATTTTTGGGGTCTGTTTGGTCTGTGTTTGTTTAATTTAATGAATTTTTATAAAAATTTTGAAATTGTTTTAGTCCTCCTGTTGCCAATCCATACAGCAGTATCATAGTTAAGACTGATTCTAATTTTAATTTATTATGTCTTGAGTAATGTTCACCAAGGAAAATCTGGTTTTTATTTAAAAAGTATAGGACCCGTTTCCACGTCTTTAGGCTTATAGGGCATGCCGGCCACCTTTACCTCCCGAGACTGCACCCTGTTTTTATTTGCCTAATTTATTCTCATTACTTTGATCTCTCCCTAATGAACTTTGTTTGATCTCCCATCATATGTTTTTAATTTATCTTGCATCTGATTTTATTTTTGTGATGGGAAGGCACAACCATTTTACATGCACATCTAGTTTACAGGTCTGGTTTATTTGTAAGCAGACTGTTGGTTCCTTGCCTCTCAGGCAGATGCACTGCCGCTTCAAAGCAAACCTCCTAATTTGTCGACTTTTATGACCTGGTTAGATAGGCGGTGGCTATAACCGAGGACCTGCAACCAACTGAAGGAATTGGTTATTCAGCACAAAATAGGACAAGGAAGCTTGGTGGAAACAAGAAAGACACACAGAGAGAACAAAATATTTTCACCTGTCTTTTTTTTCTTTGGAGTGTGATCAGCAGAAATTCTAAACCACAACGGTGAATGCTACAAACGGATAAGAAATGAAAGAAAAGGCACAGGAAGAACTGCAACACCAAACCTGAACAAAGGATTCTTTTAAAAAGTGGGCAGTATACTTCTTTACAGCTTCTGTCCCCTAGATGTTTAGTTAACTACAATCACTAGGTATTTAATGTTTGTCCATATAAAGCTCTGACTATTCTTTCCAGGCCTGACCACAGACTGCTGGCAGTTTCTCTCCTGGACAACACGGTTAAAGTCTTTTTTGTTGATACTCTAAAGGTAAGCAGTCACCTTGTTCATGGGTTCTCAGGGGTATTATTTTAGAGAATACCCCTCCTTTAGTGAATACCATTCACTTTGAGAAGACACCTCGTTTAGAGAATATGCATAAGTTAGGAAGTATGCTTCAGAATACCCCTCATTTAAAGAATTACCGCTCATTTATACTATCCCTCATTAGAAAATGCCCTATCATTTAGAAAATGTCCTCTTGTTTAGAAAATACACTTTCATTTAGAGAATACGATTTCATTTAGAGACTACCACTCATTTAGAGACTACCACTCATTTAGAGACTACCACTCATTTAGAGACTATCTCTCATTTAGAGACTATCCTTCATTTAGAGACTATCCTTCATTTAGAGACTATCCTTCATTTAGAGACTATCCTTCATTTAGAGACTATCCTTCATTTAGAGAATAACCCCTCATTTACAGAATGCCCTCTCATTTAAAGACTATCCCTTATTTAGAGAATGCCCTCTCATTTAGAAAGTACCTGTACATTTCAAGAACTTGCTTTCAAAATACCCTTCCTTTAGTGAATACTTTGAGAAGACCCCTCATTTAGAGAATATGCATAAGTTAGGAAGTATGCTTTAGAGACTATCCTTCATTTAGAGAATACCCCATCATTTACAGAATGCCCTCTCATTTAGAAAATACCCATACATTTCAAGAACGTCCTTTCATTTAGAGAATGTCCCTCATTTAGAGAATGTCCCTCATTTAGAGAATACCCCTCATTTAGAGAACACCCCTCATTTAGAGAACACCCTCTCATTTTTAGAGAATACCCTCTCATTTTTAGAGAATACCCTCACATTTTTAGAGAATACCCCCTCATTTAGAGACTATCCCTCATTTAGAGAATGTCCTCTCATTTAGAGTAATACCCTCTCATTTACAGAATAAATCTCATTTACAGAATAACCCTCATTTAGAGAATATTCCTCATTTAGAGAATACCCTCATTTAGAGAATATCCCTCATTTATAGAATACCCTCTCATTTAGAAAATACTCGTACAGTTAGAGAATACCCCTCCAGAGAATATAATTACTTACTGAATACCATGGTTTTTAAAATACCCTTCTTGAGAGTTTTTAGATATTAATCTAGCCATTTTGCATGTCATGTGGTGATTTATGTGGGGAATAACTTTAGGTCCCTTGTATATTTAACTATAATTCAGATTCAGAGAGGAGATGGTGAGAAATTAGCAGGCATAGGTATTGGTGTATGAAAGCCTGTGAAACATGGGGCACACACAATGTGGTGAACACAAGGGAAGCCAGATGAAATAGTAAAGTAAAGAATCCTTTACCATGCTTTTAGGTATATAGTGCTAGTCCTGTATAGACCAGTCAGCACTCTGTAAGTGATTTTATCATCATGTTGGCCACTTTTACTTCCCAGGACCTTACCTGGTACCTGTTTAAAGCTGGGTTGACCTGGGGGACTTCCCCGTGTGGGTTCCGGGGCCCCATTGTGGGGAAAACAAGAATAGATCCACTGCCTCCCCAAAAGCATGTCGTAAGAGTCGACTAATTGGGAGCTTTCTTTGAAGTCTGAGTGCATCTGCCTGAGAGGCAAGGAACCAACAGTCTGCATTCAAGAAGAATAGTTACACTGGCATATAACTGGTTATGTACTAAAGGATACATTGAAGAGGGAAGCTGAGCTCTTCTTGGTTGAATGGCTGGCTTGTTTGTAGTGAGGTTGATCTGTTGAAAGCACAGAACCTCAACCAACTCATGACAGCCATCCTGTCTTTTGTTATTTCTTGCAGTCCCCTTTGTATGTCCTCCATATATAATTCATCTCTGTTTCAAATTGTCTTCCTAATGTAATTGTAGATCTCTCTCTCTCTCTCCCCCTTTCATCTTGAATTTTCCAGTACAGGGGTTCTAGTCTTCTGACTTCTACTACGGTATCAAGATGTGTGCAAGCGAGACATGGATGATACAGTTATTGAGGTGGACTCATGGGAACAAAATGCCATGGATCGTGTTGTATAGAGGGCACATCAGGAAGCGAATGAGGGTGAAGGAAGAAATGATTGCAGAAAAGATTAGAGCTGAGCATCTGAGAAAAAACAGATTAAACACAAATGTTGACAACAATGGTCCTGAAATCCCATGCTGGTACTTGGTGTTGGTAAAAAAAAACAAAAAAAATTTGCCCTTCTTTCAACCAGCTCCTAGTTTGAGCAGTGGTTAGTCACACTCATCATCGCTGTGGGCTGTGAGTCTCATGCCTCCTCGTAGCGCAATATAACACTATCGTGTGAAAAGACGGAAAGGTGCCAGTCAATCAATCAGTCCTCTTCTGCTCTAGTACTATTCTACCTCTCAGGATCAGGTTTCGAAGAAGTATCAGATAGGTGCCACATAGATTAAGGCATTCACAGCCTCAGCTATTCCATCTATCCATAGCTTATGTGGTTGACCTCTGGGATTGCTTCCATTATGTCCAAATGACAGGGCACTCTGTAATGCACTGTCTACTTGTAGTGTTGACATGTGTCCAGATCATTGGATTTATTGTCTCTTCATGTAGTCTAACACTAGTTCTGTCTAAACTTCTTTCCTGATATCGTCATTTCTTACCCTGTCTCTTCTAGTTCAACTACTGTAAGATATTTGTCCTTTAGAGTACCAGCATAATTTTCTCACTTATTGATTCACCTGAATTTTTTGTTATCATTTTTTTTCCCCCTCTGAGAATCAACACTATCTAATTCCCTCTGTTCTGCACAGCTATCTGTGTTTGTAGTAAAAAATAATTGTGATAGTCATCCATGTTTCTTCTCCATACAACAGTAGTGATTTTACACTACTGTTGAGCGGCGGGGGAATTTATAGGCACCAATGTTATTCTATTCCTCAGCTTCACAGTAGCGATTAGGTCATATCATTTGATTTCGTCTTCTTCACATTCTCTGGCTGTAAAAGCTAGTGAAAATGTTCTGTTCTGTCAACCTCCGGACTTTAGTCTTGTTCCAGAGCATGAATGTTGTGTGCACATCCATTTCACAGATGTGGCTTATTTGTATGCAGACTCCAAGCAGATGCAGTCAGACTTTGAAAGATGCCCTGAATTAGTAGACTCCAACAGCATGCTCGTTGAAAGGCAGTGGGTCTGTTCTCATAATGGGACCTCAGAACCCACATGGAGTATATCATTTGATATAAAACACAGTAACATTAATACCATACTTTCTCATGTGCCCAGTTTTTCCTGTCCTTGTATGGCCATAAACTGCCAGTCACCTGCATGGACATCTCATCTGACAGCAGCTTGATTGTCACCGGCTCCGCTGACAGAAATATCAAAATCTGGGGTCTGGATTTTGGTGATTGCCACAAGTCCATCTTTGCCCATGATGAAAGGTAATGCCAGGTGTGCTGTGTGGTCACAACAGTTAGTGATTAATGATGTAAAATCAGGTGTTCAGTTGCATCTGAGATACCTCAATAGTTAAGTAAGGTAACAATAGGTATACAGTTTAGTTTTTATGGAGTATTTATATTATTATTATTATATGTCAGTTGATCCAGGAAACATTAATATGGCTACTGCATTGGAGGACATAGAAAGAGTGGGTTGGACTGATGTGTTAGGACAAATAACAATAAATTTGTGTTAATAATTGTATGCTAGATCAGTGAACACTTGAGAAACATCATCTCTATGACTTTTGCTTCCAATTTATTAAATTTTCTCAACTTTGCTGTTCAACCCATTTCATTAATAAATCAACTGGTCTGAAGCAATTCAGTGTGCCTACCTTTGTCACAGCAGATGGAAGATGTATTCAGGAAGTTAAATGTAGAATAGTGTTAGCAAATGCTGTATTTCACAGGTTGAATATAACCAAATGCTGTTGACAGCAAAAGCAGGTCAAACGTGAGCAGCCTTTAATTTTTTTTTCAACACGGAGTACAGAATGTTATGAAACATAGGAAATAAGCAGACAAGGTGAGGGTCATTTGATGGCAGCAGAAATGGGATTTCTGGGTGAAATGCAAAAAATACCATAGATGGGCAGTATGTTTAAATTTCTGCTGCGTGGCGCGGTAATCTAGGTCACAGGCGTGAGGGAAAGTTAAGTCTGATGTCATGTGTATAAGGAGATACTCCGTACCTCACTAGGGCACCAGTCCTTAACTGTTCTGGTTTTATGGAACCTCATGCACGACTCCTGCTGCACTTCCCGTCGTGCGCCACGGATAATGTCTCAAAGGAGCATTAACAGAGTTGGCAGGGGATCTCGGAGCTGGCGGCCCCCAGAGGTGTAGTGTCTTTTCTGGTCCTCATCAGCCTGCCCCAAACGCGTGGGAGAAAAGTCTATCAAAACTCATTCGGTACATGAGTAAAGTCTGCTTAGTAAATGTACCACTAAATGACAACTCTCGGTTAAAATTATGGAGCGAATGGAAAACTGTGCTGCTGAGACTCAACCCTTGACCAAGAGATTTACCCGCAGCCAAGACGAGTAACATCTCTTGTGGGTGGTTTCTCGCAGTCAGATCCTACCTACGTAAAATCCTCTGTCAATCCTCAGCCTCGTCGTCACCGTGCTGAGGTACACAAAATCTTTCATCTGCTGGCTAGGTAAAATGTCCAACAAAGTCAGATCCTATGGCACACAAGCAAGCTTAAAGTCCGATCATCATAACTCTTACCGATTAGAAAAAAGTCCAAATGTCCGTATACACTAGCCCCACTCGCCCGATTGTTGGGACCAAACAGGTGAAGCATGCGTCCCCATACTGCTGTGCTAAGGGCACAGTTGAAACAACGTTAAAGGTGTCTAACGTGCAATGAAGAAGAATGAACCTATATGTGTGGTCACTAAGTCCAGAACCCACAGGCTGCTCCCCGCTGATCTCCAGAGAGCGTAGCCCGTGTCGAGCGGGAAGCCTAATACGGTTGTGGGGTTAAGCAGATTCCTTGGGTGAGCCCAGAACCAGAGCGTTATGTATCGGCTCTGCTTTTATGGAAGCCTCCTTGGATGGCGGGGAATGCCCATGATCTGCCCCTGCCTTCCCCTGAGGGCTAACCGTTTCACACAGGGCTGCCCCACAACACCTGTGGAGAAAGGGACAAAGAGTCAACACACACATACGGTAACATCTCGACCCACACAAAGCAATGGCCACAGTCATCCTAGAAATAGGATTGACGTCTTATCTCGAAGTCGGAGTACATCTGCCCGTGAGGTAGGAACGACAAAAGCCAGTAAAACAGTTGTACACACAAAACTCAGGTCCTGGTAAAAGCCAAAAGTTCAAGCGGACGATTAACCCAGACCTTCCGCCGGAATACAAGCCGGTAAACGAAGAAGAAGAAGAACTTCTGCTGCCTTTGGGAATAAGTGAACAGTGTAAAGGCACAAATGGATCATCACAGTCTGAAGAGAATGTTACAGCCGATGGTGACCAGGGGACTCAACACTCGGGAAAGAGGCAGGATAATCAGGGGACTCAACACTCGGGGAAGACCCAGGATGACCAGGGGACTCAACACTCGGGGAAAAGGCAGGATGATCAGGGGACTCAACACTCGGGGAAGAGGCAGGATGATCAGGGGACTCAACACTCGGGGAAGAGGCAGGATGATCAGGGGACTCAACACTCGGGGAAGAGGCAGGATGATCAGGGGACTCAACACTCGGGGAAGAGGCAGGATGATCAGGGGAGTCAACACTCGGGGAAGAGGCAGGATGACCAGGGGAGTCAACACTCGGGGAAGAGGCAGGATGACCAAGGGACTCAACACTCGGGGAAGAGGCAGGATGACCAGGGGAGTCAACACTCGGGGAAGAGGCAGGATGATCAGGGGAGTCAACACTCGGGGAAGAGGCAGGATGACCAGGGGAGTCAACACTCGGGGAAGAGGCAGGATGACCAAGGGACTCAACACTCGGGGAAGAGGCAGGATGACCAGGGGAGTCAACACTCGGGGAAGAGGCAGGATGATCAGGGGACTCAACACTCGGGGAAGAGGCAGGATGATCAGGGGACTCAACACTCTGGGAAGAGGCAGGATGATCAGGGGAAACAAAACCCAGGGGAAAGACAGGACGATCAGGGGACCCAAAACCCAGGGGATAGGCAATATGATTAGGGGACTCAACATTCAGGGAAGAGGCAGGATGATCGGGGACTCAACATTCAGGGAAGAGGCAGGATGATCAGGGGATGTAACATTTAGGGAAAGGCAGGATGATCAGGGGATGCAACCCTCAGGGGAGAGGCTGGATGATCAGAGGACACAACACTCAGGGGAGAGGCAGGATAATCAGGGGACTCACACATTCAGGGGAGAGGCAGGATGATCAAGGGACTCAACATTCAGGGGAAAGGCTGGTTGATCAGAGGACGCAACACTCAGGGGAGAGGCTGGATGATCAGAGGACGCAACATTCAGGGGAGAGGCGGGATGATCAGTGGACGCAACATTCAGGGGAGAGGCAGGATAATCAGGGGAGAGGCAGGATGATCAGGGAACTCAACACTCAGGGGAGAGGCAGGATAATCAGGGGATTCAACATTCAGGGGAGAGGCAGGATGATCAGAGGACACAACATTCAGGGGAGAGGCGGGATGATCAGAGGACGCAACATTCAGGGGAGAGGCTGGATGATCAGAGGACGCAACATTCAGGGGAGAGGCGGGATGATCAGAGGACGCAACATTCAGGGGAGAGGCTGGATGATCAGAGGACGCAACATTCAGGGGAGAGGCGGGATGATCAGGGGACGCAACACTCAATGGGAGAGGTGGGATGATCAGGGGAGAGGCTGGATGATCAGAGGAGTCAACACTCAGGGAAGAGGCTGGATGATCAGGGGAGTCAACACTCGGGGAGTGCCAAATTATACAGTTATTTTCCAGTTGTTGTTAGTATAAATATTATTTTGTTTTGAAATCGCTTTTCAGTGTGACATGCATTGAGTTTGTGCCCAAGACGCATTTGTTCTTCTCCGGAGGCAAAGACAGAAAAATCAAGCAGTGGGATGCAGACAACTTTGAAAACATCATCACATTGGAGGTAAAACATTGTAACTTAGAACACTGTGTATAAATTACAAGGGGATTGTTCAAGTCTTGTTTAGTTTGAACTAGAGAACTTGGTCACGACTGGCAAGATTAGTGGGGGGGGGGGGGGGATGAGCACCATCCTCGCCATGGGCTGTGATCTTCCATTTTCTTTAGCACAGTATAATATTGTCATCTGGAAAGACAGAAAGATGCCAACAACAACAATAGTTATGGATCACACAGTAAATTTTGTGTAAACTGAAACAGGTAACATATTGTATCAGCAACTGAACTATACAGTAAAATTTGGTGGAGTTCCACTTCAGTGTGGTGGATAGGCTAGCAGATTTAGTTCGGGCAAATTATTTGCTTCTAGTTATGGTTGGCCGTTGCATTCCCCCCTCCCCACATATGTGGATATAAAGTACATAGTTTCATCGCCCAGCTATTGAGTGGAGCACATGGCATGACACCATAAGCTGCAGATTTTATTTGTAATGCATTTTAACTGCCCAAGGTGATTTGTGTTGTGAACAGCAGTTAAAAACAAAACGGCGAGTGGCTTGTTGCCACAAAACTGGTGGTACAAAAAAAAGGGGGGGGGGGGGATGAATGACATGTACAACTGTCACTTTATTGTAACTGCTGCTTCCATCAACGATGAACTGCAATTCTAGTGGGGGACTGTTTGTGTTGGGACTTCTGACGGCTGCCTAATGCATAGGTATGCTATTAGCTTTGTCAAGACTGTAGTCTGTCTGTTTTTTCTTCAAGGACAGTGATGGACATTTGGTGTGGTTTTTGTTGGCACATGAACAGAGTAGCTCTGGAGGGACTTGTTTCTGTGATCTGATAAAACCTAATGTAACATGATAAAAACTTTGCACTTCTTTCTAGGGGCATCACGGGGAGGTTCGAACCCTGTCTGTTAGCCCTACTGGTGGCACAGTGGTCAGTGCTGCCCACGACAAGTCACTGCGCCTGTGGGAGAAGACAGAGGAGCCATTGGTGCTGGAGGAGGAGAAGGAGGTGGAGAGAGAGAAAGAGGAGATGGAGTCACTTTTGAAAGAAGGAGAGGAAATTGTGAGTAGTAATATCATGAATACAGTATATTTTTAATTTACCTTTTTCTAAGTGCATTTTCTTCTTTTCCTCCTTAACCATTTGGAGCGTTGAGGGAGATACAATTTTCTGTTTCTTGCTCTTCTCAGTTCTTAAACTGTACACACATTGTAATGTTGATGCTTGTGTTCCTCTTGTTTTTATTCTTCAGCCGTTAGTTCTGATTTAATTATCATTTGCATATTGGGATTATAATTTGCTCATTGACATTCTGGTTTGCATGACCTTTTGTTTGAATTTGCACATTGACATTGTGGAATGCATAATAACATTCTGATTTGTATATTATATATTAACATTTTTATTTGTATATTACCATTCTGATTTGTATATTAACATTCTGATTTGTATATTAACATTCTGATTTGTATATTAACATTCTGATTTGTATATTAACATTCTGATTTGTATATTAACATTTGATTTGTATATTAACATTCTGATTTGTATATTAACATTCTGATTTGTATATTAACATTCTGATTTGTATATTAACATTCTGATTTGTATATTAACATTCTGATTTGTATATTAACATTCTGATTTGTATATTAACATTCTGATTTGTATATTAACATTCTGATTTGTATATTAACATTCTGATTTGTATATTAACATTCTGATTTGTATATTAACATTCTGATTTGTAATTAACATTCTGATTTGTATATTAACATTCTGATTTTATATTAACATTCTGATTTGTATATTAACTTCTGATTTGTATATATTAACATTCTGATTTGTATATTAAACATTCTGATTTGTATATTAACATTCTGATTTGTATATTAACATTCTGATTTGTATATTAACATTCTGATTTGTATATTAACATTCTGATTTGTATATTACATTCTGATTTGTATATTAACATTCTGATTTGTATATTAACATTCTGATTTGTATATTAACATTCTGATTTGTATATTAACATTCTGATTTGTATATTAACATTCTGATTTTGTATATTAACATTCTGATTTGTATATTAACATTCTGATTTTGTATATTAACATTCTGATTTGTATATTAACATTCTGATTTGTATATTAACATTCTGATTTGTATATTAACATTCTGATTTGTATATTAACATTCTGATTTGTATATTAACATTCTGATTTGTATATTAACATTCTGATTTGTATATTAACATTCTGATTTGATGATGATTTTCTAATTTGTATATTGACATTTTGATTTGCATAGTAGGGCCATGTGCAGCAGTGGAAAATAGCGAATTTAGGTTAGGTTGACTTGAAAAAGTTCATTTTTACACACCTGAATATATCTGCTGTCAGATTTAGCTTTTTTTTTGTGTGTGTGTGTGTCTAAAACATGTTATTTTAATGCAATATCAATCTTTTACTGAGTTTTTTATTAAATGAAAATTGTTACGAAATTGACTACTTTTTCCGACTTAGGAACGCCATTTGCAGAAGGAGATAACTGTATGTATTATGTACCCTTTTAAACATTATTTTGTCTTCTGCATTGTTCGTCAGGTTTCTGGATTACAACCTTATTCATTAGCATAAGGTACGAGCTGTTCCCGCTGGCTGAAACTGATCACATGGGTATACGATTCTCAAAGATGGCCAGAATTTATATTGAGTTGGCGTTTAAATTAAAAGTGCCTTGTTCCAAAAAATGTAAACTCCACTTAGCTTATATTTGGACATTCTGATTTGCATTGTGACTTTCTGCAGGTGCCTGGAGAAACTTCAGAGGAAGTGAAAATGGCCGGAAAGAAAAACATTGAAACAGTCAAGGGGGTAAGCAATTGTTTGAAGGTTGTAGTTTGTGAGGAGGGACATCAAATAAATGTTAAGATTTGTTAACAGAAAAATGCATCTGTAAAGTTATCATGTTGTTTAGAGTAGTAATATTGTTTAGAGTGGTGTAGTTATCATGTTATTGAGTAGTAAAGTTATCATATGGTTAAGAGTAGTAGAGTTATCTAGCTTAGTAGAGTTATCATGTTTTTTAGAGTAGTAGAATAGTTTTTTAGAGTTAACATGTTGTGTATATTAGTAGAGTCAGTCATATTGTTTAGAGTAGTAGAGTTATGTTGTTTAGAATAGTAGAATTATCATGATGTTTAGAGTAGTCGTTATCTTGATTTTTAGAATAGTTGAATTATCATGTTGTTTAGAATAGTAGAATTATCAAGTTGTTTAGAGTAGTAGAATTATCATGTTGTTTAGAGTAGTCGTTATCTTGATTTTTAGAATAGTTGAATTATCATGTTGTTTAGAATAGTAGAATTATCATGTTGTTTAGAGTAGTAGAATTATCATGTTGTTTAGAGTAGTAGAGTTATGTTGTTTAGAATAGTAGAATTATCATATTGTTTAGAGTAGTCGTTATCTTGATTTTTAGAATAGTTGAATTATCATGTTGTTTAGAATAGTAGAATTATCATGTTGTTTAGAATAGTTGAATTATCATTAGTTAGTTAGTTAGTTAGTTAGTTGGGTTATCATCATTGCACTCCGGACATGTCCATAGGTGCTCAGATCCTCCCCTCAGTATGAATCCCAACATCCGATGGCTAATAGTACCAGTTCTATGTTGATTAACAAATCTTCTGACGTGTCCGGTGTATGTCTCGTTTTTTGCTGTGCCGATCTTAATTCCCAAGTCTGCCATTCTGGCGAGTGATGTGGATTCACTGCCACCAAAGTCCTCTATCCTTCCCATTTCTCTGAGGGCATTGATAATATCAGCATGATCCATAGGCCGACCGTCGGTAGTTGATAGCGGATCCAGCCCAGCCTGTCAGCTCTTTCATTTCCATCGACGCCTGCGTGTCCCGGAACAAAAAGAAAGGTGACTCCTCGCACAGTGGACTTCTGAATTGATTCAAGCCATTGTCTTCGCACTGAACCTGCCTGAACCCTCCGGATCATACTCATTTGAATCACTGTTGAATGCGGGTGTAGTTTTTGTGTTTCAAGCCAGGCAAACGCTTGCGTCACTGCCATCACCTCCATCGTCATGCTGCTGGTTGTCATGGAGAAGGCGCCGTTGCTTCTTTGACTGTTCTGCCCGCTGAGCGTGCTGTAATGCCCATGCGCTTCTTCTTTGGCGTATACGGATCCGTCTGTATAGATTAGTGCATCTGCTTCGTCTGAATTTTCACCGAATGAGAGCGTTGACCTCTGCATTAACCAGCAACAGAATTCTCTTCTCTACATCGCCTGTTTGAGTGTGACAATACAGGAAAATGTACAAATAAACGCCTGAGCACAGGTATCCATTCTGCACCAGGTATGATGTCGGTTAGGCTGCATATTTGCCCTAATAACATCTTCTGCCCGACCTAGCCAACGATTTTCCTCCTCTTCATTCTGTCGCCCTTTTCACTAAAAAGCGCTTGATGCAGTGGGTGTTTCTTATCAGCACATATTTTTGAGGTATGCCCGAGCCCTCCACATCCTGATCCTTTGGTTCATTGTTGGAAAGTCAAGTAGATACCTCATTGCTCCACAGGATGTGTCTCTTGTACATCCCAAAATAATACGCATGGCTTTCATTTTTGCACCTTCTTCGAGTCGTTCAATCTGGGTAGCACTGACAGTGAGGATGGCCAGAGCGTATTCAATGGGGGAAAGGACCAGACCGTAGAATAGAAGCACCAGCGAGTCTTTGCTCGATATTGGAAGCAGCCATAATCCTCATTGCAGATAGACCTTTGCGGTGCTTTTGTTATCGCATGGTCAACGTGTTCCCTGAATGACAAGCTGCGATCGAACCTCACCCCGAGAAACGTCATAACGTTGGTTCTGATCAATACATTATCACGCATTTTCACTTCTGGTAAGTCCGACTTGACAATGTGATTGTTCAAAGAGAACCATGACACTGCTGCCTTCGAGGGATTGACATAGGCATTGGAACCATCACACCAGGCGGCAATTCGATCGAGTTCTTTGTGCATTGTGCTGGCGATCTCCTGTCTATCACGCCCTCGTCGATATCGTCGAAGTTGAATTATCATGTTGTTTAGAATAGTTGAATTATCATGTTGTTTAGAATAGTAGAATTATCATGTTGTTTAGAATAGTAGAATTATCATGTTGTTTAGAATAGTTGAATTATCATGTTGTTTAGAATAGTTGAATTATCATGTTGTTTAGAATAGTTGAATTATCATGTTGTTTAGAATAGTTGAATTATCATGTTGTTTAGAATAGTGGAATTATTATGTTGTTTAGAATAGTTGAATTATCATGTTGTTTAGAGTAGACGAGTTATCATGTTGTTTAGAGTAGTAGAAGTTATGTTGTTTAAAATAGTAGAGTTATTGTGTTATTTATAGTAGTAGAATAGGATAGTAAAGTTATCGGGTTGTTTTAGCAGTAGAGTTATGTTGTTTAGAGTAGTAGAGTTGTCATGTTGTTTAAAGTAGTAGTTAAGCTAGTAGAGTTATGTTGTTCAGTGAGTTTGATGAAATAATACTTTGTTCCACGTAGACTGAGCGCATCATGGAGGCCCTAGAGATTTATGAAAGTGAGGTGGAGAAACTGAAGCTTTCCAAGAGTAGCCAGGTAAATTCAGTGTTTCACTGCCATCTTCATTTATAATAACTCCTTCAGTCGCAGGGGATTTAGCATTAGAGGACCAAGGGGTGGTAATTCAGTTTTTATGTGAAATCTTAAAAGTATGACATATTAAAACACACCATACTAAGTCAGCTGCATCGCCACATTCACATATCTTACATCAAAGTGACCAGGGATTGTTGAGGAATAATATTAGAATATTGCTACAGCAAGTAATTATGTTAGTCATTAAATAATAGAAAATAAAAGAGGCAACATTTTGAAGAAATTGTTAAAATGAAATAATAATTTTTGCATTAACCATTTTGGCGCTCAAGGAAAATTCAATAAAAATATAGCCATAATTAATTTTTTCAGTTTTCACTCATGCTCACAAGCTGTAAACTCTGGCAGAAAGTTCTGGTTGTTCATCCACTTCTGGACTGCAGTCCTATTCCAGAACCTGAGTGTTGTGTGTGCATCCTTTTTACAGATCTGACTCATTTGTATATAGACCGCTGGTTCTTTGCCTCTCTGGCAGATGCACTCCGACTTCGAAGGTAGCTCCCAATTAGTCGACTCTTATGACGTGCTTTTGGATAGGAAGTGGGTCTATTCTTGTTTTCCCAATAACAGGGCTCTGGAACCCACATGGGAAATTGCTATAATCAATCACAAAAGAACATGAACCACCTAGTAATCTAGGGAAAAAATATAAGCAGTCTGTAATTAGATCTTTTTCCAGAGAAATGTTTGGAACATCAGAGAGCACCATTATTTTGTAAAGAAAAATGACTTTCCAAAGCAGTATCTCACACAAAACGAATTTTATTCAACATTCAAATTGCCCTTAATGTTGTAGCTGTATTCCAAATATATAAGGAATAGCACTAAAACTAATTGACAGTTTTTTTTAAATTTATTATCTGGGTGCCAGCTGATTTTTATTGTACGCCTTGCACAAGGAACTTATTAGAACTATCTGGAAAGAGCACTCACAGTTCTGGATTGATGTTTTTAAACTCCCCTGTGGTAAATTTTAAAAAAAGACGTATTATTGGCCTAGGTAGGAACCTGTGAGTGTATGATGTGTTCTTAGGGACCGAAGGAATTAACTTGACATCATCATCATCCAGTTGTATTCCTCAGTTTAATTCTAATCCATGCTTTTGTGTTTTTTCCTCTTGATATTCATAATATGCATATTATCATAGGAATATAACATGCTTATTGATAAAAATACACCTACAGTGTGAAAGTCGGGTGTTTGGAAAGGCCGCATGTAAGACGGGCCTGCTTGCCCAATTTGTGACCCTTTGAAAATAAAGTTTGTTTGTTCGTTCTATCTATCCTGAGCACTTTCATTAACTTTTAAAATTTACATGGAACTAGCTTTATGATAATCCTAGACAACTAGTAAAGAAACCAACAACATTGCTTCAGCCTTCCAAGATGTGATTTTACACAGGAATTTCTTTGGCAACATGAGTCAACTGCGTGCGTTTTCTCTTATGTATTGGAAACTACACAGACCCAACTCTCACTCCCCAATTAATCCACCTCTTAATGGTGGATGCTATGTATCCGTTGATCACCAGAGACCCTTCGCCATGTTCACCCTATCAGAAAGTAGCTCACCACCCAGGGTACAGCAACAACCTGTCTTTCAGCTTGCTCATTACCCTGCACACCAGAATATCCTGGGCAGAAAATAAATGACATGCTCCTGATTGGGGTAGACTATAATTTAAAAAAAAAAAAAAAAGTACTGAAGAGTTGTGGTGTTGGCAATAGTAGCAGAGCAACAGCAGAACTGTGTGGAGTCAACAGAATGTATATCTTGCCTACAGAACTGTGAACCTTTCCATTTCAGGGAGCATCCTACACACCTCATCCTATGATGGCCGCATACAAGAGTGCAACACCAACTGATTTCGTTTTAGAGACTCTTCGGAAGATCAGAGCTAGGTAATGTGATCTATTTACGAGATGCATAGTTAATGCTGTTAAATGTTTTTGCACCAGAACAAACATTTAGACGGTCAAGATATTAATAGGTTAACTAAAAATAGCATTCAAGGGTTGTTGCCATTTAAGGTTAAAAAAAATTTAACAACCTTTTTTTTAAAGAGTATGTTGACGTCAAATTTCCCCAATAAACTTCGTGATAGAGATCCCGGGGTCACGGCATAAGTCACTCGATACATTTTGGTGGTTTTTTTTAGCTCCGCAGAATATATTCCATTTAAGACTTCACCTGTTGTTTATTGATTACTCCCTTCAAATATTTTTTATATAATTGGAGAAGGAAGGGGGATATAGATACATAAATTCTAAACAAATTTATTAGTTACCTGTATAAAATTGTTGGGATTTAACTTTGTGATATCAGCTTGAATGTAGTCACCCGTGTTTACAAAGAAGTAGGTAATATATTATGCACCACTTGGTGGTGAATTGATATATGACAAGCTAGATGTTGTGAGGGTTCTTTGGGGGTGCATGAACAGTGAGGAGGTAGATGTTGTGAGGGTTCTTTGGGGGTGCATGAACAGTGAGGAGCTAGATGTTGTGAGGGTTCTTTGGGGGTGCATGAACAGTGAGGAGCTAGATGTTGTGTGCATGAACAGTGAGGGGTTCTTGAGGGTTCTTTGGGGGTGCATGAACAGTGAGGAGGTAGATGTTTTGAGGGTTCTTTGGGGGTGCATGAACAGTGAGGAGCTAGATGTTGTGAGGGTTCTTTGGGGGTGCATGAACAGTGAGGAGCTAGATGTTGTGAGGGTTCTTTGGGGGTGCATGAACAGTGAGCTAGAGGTAAGGGTTCTTTGGGGGTGCATGAACAGTGAGGAGCTAGATGTTGTGAGGGTTCTTTGGGGGTGCATGAACAGTGAGGAGCTAGATGTTGTGAGGGTTCTTTGGGGGTGCATGAACAGTGAGGAGGTACAAAAAGATCATTACGGTCTGAGGAGAATGGCACTGCTGGGAGTTACCAGGGGATCTAGCTGACAATCAGCACTCGAGGGGAAGGAAAGACGGATATACAGTCAGACAGTTACTGGTACCATTGGAATTGGATCTCTTTGCTTGTTGCTGAAGATGGGGATGGAGCCCTTATGGGAGTGTCCATAGTGCTTTGATAATGATTCTTAACTCAACATCAAGGGTTTATGTATTAGTGTATTGTATGATTGTTTTCTGATGCAGTGAACTCAGTGGAGCTTTGTTGTCTCTGCCCTTCTCATACGTGACGCAGCTGCTACCCGTGCTGGATGCCTGTTTGTCTCATCGCAGAGAGACTGAGCTTGTCTCCAAGTGTCTCAATTTCCTCCTCAAGTAAGTGCCAGCACATTCTGGTTAATGTTATTTACATTTACTGATTGGGGAGTGAATGACAAGGAGATCACGGTCAAAATCTTCAGTAGGCCGTTGGTAGTTTTGAAGAAAAAAAATTATGTCCGGCAAAAGTAAACGTCTGATTCTTGGCAACTGCACTAGCCCAGCTGCCCTAAATCAAGATCCCCTTCCTACACTGCCCTGATAAATGGTAAATACAAGCTTTGAGCCTTTGCAGCATGCTTTGTGCAGAATGTATTGGTGTTACCTTTCTTTTGGTAAAAACAAGACTGGTTGATTGAGGGATCATGATTAATCGACATCACATGGCCTCTGCAATTCTGTCCAGGTTTTATGCTATGGAGAGGAGGAATTCCCCTACCTTCCCTTAGCATACTATAACACTTCTCTTCTGGAAAGACAGGAATGTGCCAACAGTAGGCAGTAAAGACATTTAGTGATTAATGAGGACTGTCAGAGCACTGAGAGCAGATCCATAGGTTCTTTGATCTTCTCAGTGGCTCCACAACCCCAAAACTCTCAGGTGGTCATTTCTAGCATTAGTCTCCCATAAGTTGTGGATTTTTCATTGTATGCTAGATAGGCTATCAAAATAATCACCACATATTGCAGCACATGTGAAATGATCTCCAGGCTGGTGTCAGTTACTGTAAATCTATTTTTATGGTTCACAAATCATTAGTCAAAGATCAAAGAAATTTGCTGCTTGAAAAAAAACAGCAGTAGCACCAGTGCGATTGTAAATTATAAAATTGTAAGGGACATGGGAAGTTTAAGGCCACTGCAAAAATTCTTGTTGATCTGTTCATGCATTTCTGAGATATTTGTTAAAGTGTGAAGGCATTACTTTTGAAACCCTCTGTAGTTAGGTTTGACTAATCCCCTGTGTTGATTGTTTGTTTTAGTATCCAGAAGCCATGAGTTGTTAACCCTTAGGCTCGGTATTATGGATATCGCAACCTTTCGGCCTTGATTCCACGATAAATACCGTAAATCTTGGATAAATATGGCTTTTCTGCCTACCCCCGGGAGTGAACCAGGACCACAAGGAGTTCGTCACCCGGTCACAGCGCAATCCGGTTAAGCCAACTACGCGAGAGAGCCAGGCCCCCTGTGTTGATTGATTAGATGTCTTGTGCCCTTAGTGATATGTCCATGTCTAATAGCTCCAGGTTTTAGCTTTGCATCCACCAGTTTAGACAGAAACAAAGTCAAGCTTACAGCCATAATGTTAACATTCTGTGCTTGTATGTAGACTTATTCTCACCTTGTGCCATGCAGATAACAAAGGCAGTCATGATTCACCATCTCACTTGTTGACCAGTCTCAGTAATTAATGGTGATATGGAATAACAGTGCAGTATTAAATAAATAACATCTGTTTTCTGAATTCCAGGATCCACCATGGGGAAATCACCTCCAACCATGTCCATCTGCCTGTAATTGAGAAACTGAAGGACCATTCTACAACAGCAGTTGAACATCACAGGGTACGAAGAAGAGTGTATCAACAATTTCTTAGAACATCAAACATTCACCATCTTAAAATGTACTGAACATGTATAAAAAATTTGAAGTGGCATCACCTTGAAATGTACCACACATTTCTTAAAGATGTCATCAAATGGAAAAACTACCATCTGTCACTGTAGGGACCGTTTCTCGGAAGATCAAGTTGTCAGTCTTAAGAAAATACTAAACATTTCTTAAAACATCAATTTGTCACCATCTTAGAATGCAGTGAACATTTTACCAGAACATTCAGTTGCCAGTCTTAAAAAATACTAAATATTTCTTAGAATGTCAGTTTGTCACCATCTTAGAATGCAGTGAACATTTCATGGAACATTCAGTTTCTTGTAACTTCAATTTGTCACCATCTTAGAATGTAGCTTCCCATGTAGATTTCTGGGCCTCATTGTGAGGAAAACCAGAATAGACCCACTGCCTCACCAACAAGCATGTCATGTCGTAACAATCGACTGACTGGGGACCTCCTTTAAAGTCTGGGCACATTTGCCAGAGATGCAAGGGACCAACAGTCTGCATACAAATAGGTCACAACTATAAAATGGGTGTGTATGCAACACTTATGTTTTAGAACATGAGGTGGGTGAACACTATAAAGAAGGTAGCGAACATTTCTCAGAACATCAAATTGCCAGTCTTAGAAAATCCACATATTTAGCAGAGCATCAAACTGTCAATGTCTTTATGCTTATTGTGTAACATGTGGTTGTATTTATTAGGAGGAATGTTCCCCCTCTCTTAGACGTGTTTATAACATATGGTAGCAGAAGTGAAATAAAAGTGAGATTAGGAAAGGCCAAAAATGAGAGAAAATCAATACATTTAGATTTAGAATTTCAGATGTTATGCAATTTTTTTTTTAAGTGCAGAATCCACACTAAAGGTTGGCTGTAATATATCCACTGCCAGCTGCAGAAATATGACAACGTAAAGCCCCAGTCTCTTGCACAGTGTGATAATTACACCACTGTCTGAAAGTTGTGGAAGATATCTTTTCCTAAACTGCCGATCACAGGAGTTGAACCCTAGTAAATGTTGAAAGTGTTATTCCACTAACCTCTGAGTTTGTGACATTTTCATTTACTTAATTTTTGATTCGGTCTCTATGGCAAAGTAATGAAACCGTTTGCAGCGCTATTCATCTGGCAGCCGGGGTTGGCCCGTGGATCATTTCCAGTTCTACTGCATTACTGATCATTATATCCTGAGCCTTTGGCCTGTGAGGATTGCCTTTTTCAAAATGTTAGCTCTGGAGTAAACTTATTTGAATAGACTTGCTCTAATGGTTGTGGGTTTGATTTTGGATTTCATTCTTTGGAGTGTAAATGTTTCAGAGACCCGTGGAAGGTCATTGTTTGAGCTAGAAAGTGCTTTGTGCAGTACTCTTGCAGGTGAGCAGCTACTCTGCAATAAAAAGATACACAATGAAGTTGATCCCCTGGCCTTAAAGCAGTTTTTTAAAAGCCATACAGATGGGAGGAATTTAAGATGGATAAGCAAGTGATACAAGTGGGAGGACAACAGCAGTCTGTGAGCATGTATAGCCAGGGCAAGATGCAGAAGTGTTGGAGCTCCATTGCAGTCAACCTCTGTGTTGATTAATTGAAGGAGGTATTTAAGCCATTTTCAGTTACTCGTCAAAATACTGGGAAATATACCAGACGGTAAGTAAATTGTGCAATCTGTTGTTTGAACCTTCTTCACTTCCTCTTAGACCACTGTGAGAGAAAGAGAGAGATTCTTGTTTTTTGTATTTCTGGCCACCTCAACCACAGATGAATTATATTCTCACAAGTTCCTCTAAACTTCCATTTGTGTTCTTGGTCTGCTTCCTTCTTTGGTGTATGCATCACAAGCATTCCTAAGTGATCAAACTGTTTGTTTGGCTGTCTTTGTAATTTTACTATTGAATCCTTGATCACTCTTTCTCTTTTGACTTCATTCCTGACTTAAAATTTTTTGGATACTGCTGCAGCCTTCTTAGACCGCTAACATTCATGGTCACTAAACTTCTTTGTTTAAACTTGCATAAGTGTTGATACAGGTGATACAGGGTATTTTTTTGTTGATTGCAGGACATCACCGCCTTCAACATGGCAGGACTGACCTTTCTGAGGAAGCTTGTGGAGGAGAACAACAGTGTGGTCATGTTTGCAGACGCCACCAGTAAACGCAAGAAGAAGAAAAGAGCCATGCTTGCTGTCAAATAAACCTCTTAGATATAAATACATATAAATTGTTTTTAAAAAAAAAGCAATAACATTATTAAAAAAACAAGGTATTGGGTGTTTTCGTGATATATTGGATATTATGCATTACATATATGCACTATTGTTCGCCGGTGTCCCTGTAATTTGTGTTGCTAACTACAGGCAAACCACACCCAAGAAAAAAATTCTGGTGCTAAAAAGTGCCACAAAACGGTGGTATGCCTTATGCAGTAATGTGTGCATCAGCTGCTTTCGTCAATGAGCTACAATTCTAGCTGGTGTTAACCTCTGGAAAAATAATGCCTTATGCATGTGCAGGCTGTTATATTGTGTGGTGCAGGCTGTTGGATTGTGTGGGACTTGCTGCCTGTCATAATTTTTCACATGGGACAGATATACATTTTTATGTGGGTTCCCACCCCCCACAGAAACAGACATTATGGGCTGACATGTGTTGTGAAATTAGAACTGCAACTGATAATCTGAACTGGAATGATTGACTAAAAAAGTGACCACAGAACCACCAGCTGCCCAGAATGATAACATTTAGAAGGAAAAAATATGTTATAAACAAAGTTTCATAATTCTATGATACAGGGTTTGATTCAGCTGAGTCACAGTTGGTAGCTGATTTCAACTGGGCATCAACTGTTCAAAAAGCAATGTGCAAACATTGAATTTAACATTGCCTAGGAAAACTACAAAAAAAGTTACTTTTGAAAACTGGTTTGTTTGGTTCTGTCTTGGGTATTCAACCAACAAAATAATCATAGAATTTACCCAATTTTGTTGTAAAATAATGAAAAATCGGGAACACAATTCTACCGGTGATCATTGTGTATTTTATTTTAAGACAAAGAGGAAACCAACACAAACAGCATACATGATCAACAAAGAAGACACATCCACACTAACAGCAGCAAGATTTTCATCAAGGGCCTTGCCATCTCTGGCATGGGTGACCACGCCCCTCCAACAGCTTGTGTACTGACATCCTTTCACGTCATAAACCCAAACCCAGGCTGTTGAAAATCTTCTCCTAGTCTCTCTCTATAAATCTGTCCCTCATGATTACATGTTTCAGGCAAAACCATCGATTATCTTTGAGACAACAAAATGAAGAAACACATGCACACACACACACACACACTAATAAAAGTAAATATTGTTTAAAAACACACATTCACAAAGCCATACTTACTCTTTAACATAAAGAGGACATATATATATATACACACACAAACTAAGCCATTCATTATCTTTAAGAAAATGAAGACATGTGCACTCGCACAAAGTCATACATTATCTTTAAGATAAAGAAATAGAAGACAAACTAGCAAATGTATTTAATTAAAAGCAAAGGGAAAACCACCCACACTAAGAAAATTATTATACATTATCTTTAAATGCAAGAAACACAACGGCATTCATTATTTTTAAGACAAGAAAGTCTCACATGCTAATTATCTTAAACAATAACGAAGAAAGATACACCCACACTAGCAAAGGCATACATTATCTTTAAGGCAGTAACTTCATGTAACATGCAGACATACAATATATTGTAACAACAAACATACACTGTACTATTATACACCGGGTCACAAACCGGATAAAGTGCAGCACAGCTATGGTAACATCAAGTGAAGTTATTGCCAATATGAAACAAATAATGAAAGCATTAGAGTGATATGAAACAGCAAGTCAACCATTTTCTCAATGTAAACAATAACATCTTTATTGTCGATCCTGTCCTTCCTTGCCCTTTTTTCACTCAAGTTTGTCATTTTAGCACCAAATGTTTGAATTTATGCCTTCTCATAACACAGACCCACCCATAGGGCAGCAGCAGGTTACCTGGTAAGCACATGATCATCATCATGTGCCTTGCCAGAAGCATATGATGCTTCCTAGTATAATTTAAAATGGTTGAACAGTGTTTGGAAATAAAATGTCTGAGAAGGAGTGATCAGATGATATCAAATCTGGGTTGAAGTTATAAGGGATTTGGGGGGGGGGGGTGTTAATTGCAGATCCAATTCTAAATTACATAAAAAGACAGCTAAAATGATCTACCTACATAAACAGAATGCCTTGTGATGCCATACCATACAAGGCGTTTGCTATTAGAGAAGAAAGATGTAGACCAAGCACACCATGGAAAGATGACACCAGAGCAACTCTACAACAGCACAGTGTGTCTATGGTCGAGGTGGAAAGAAAAGCAAAAAGCAGAATCTCATATCTACCTTAGCACTCCTAAGTGGTAAAAGAGGAAGTAAAGTACCGAGTTTCTGGGACTCCTTGAGTCAATAGTTGTCAATCTTTTAGACTAAAATCCCAGAGTTTAAAAAAAAAAATCTTGGCAAGTTCCAACAAATAAATGCATAACAATGTGCATTTTGTTAAATCTTTCAAAGAAAGTCAGAAATGAGTCAATATGTCATTCACAAAATATCTTTGAAATTCTGACTAAGAAAAGTAATTATCACAGAAGCTCTAGTTTTTTTTTTTTTTACTGCAGTACTATATACTAACCTAACAGCTAAAAAAATATCAGTGCTGTGCCTTATTTCCTGCACCAAAATTTTCTCCTAACCCGATTGTGTCCCATCCACAAATGTGATAGTGCGCTACCCACTAATGTGATCGCAACCAATCCACTAATTTGATAAAGTGCTGCAGCCTGAGATGAAAATAACCAAGATTTAGAGGGACTATCTGGTGCAGTGGCTAAGCTGTGTGCCTTAAGATCTAAAGTTCGTAGGTTTGGTTCAGGACTCAGCCCTTTAGTTTTGCAAGGACAAACCTTTATAAACCCCAATCACCCGTTTCATGATTACTGCATTTTCGTTCATGTCAGCGGTCAACAATAATTGATTTCAGATTTAAGAATTGATATTACACACCACACCAGGCATACCCATAAATGCTGTTTCTCGCAGCAAATATATTAAGGTGTATTTACTGACTGTTCCAGTAACATATGGGTTATAAACACATTGTACTATTCCTCTCATGCATCCTTTCTTACTGATGTTTCTTGAACCAGCATTTGTTCACAAATGGTCTTCAGAATGTCTGCATTATCCAATATAAGTGCTCCTACAGCTGTTGCTTTTGTAACCAACACATCAGCTCTCACCCACTCCAGTGTCTGCTGGACAGCAGGTCCAGATCAGTCACTATAATGTTGACATGCTAAAGCGACATCCACTCATGCCACATTTGGAACCTTCAGCAATACAGACTGAGAATCAGATACTTTGACAACAACAATTACAAAGCAATCAAAACGTCAGCTCATGCATTGCCTCGCACTCTAGCATTTCCCAGACAGTATATCCAGGTCTCCCAGACAGTATATGCAGGTCTCCCAGACAGTATATCCAGGTCTCCCAGACAGTATATGCAGGTCTCCCAGACAGTATATCCAGGTCTCCCAGACAGTATATCCAGGTCTCCCAGACAGTATATCCAGGTCTCCCAGACAGTATATGCAGGTGAGTCCCTATAATGTTGACAAGCTGAAGCTTTATATCCATTTGTTGCGTGCTGATTTGGGATAGAGTAATACTGTGTGAAGGGACAGAGTGGTATGATAGCACTTTCCGGGAGTTCAAGGGATTTGGGATAGAGTAATATTGTGTGAAGAGACAGAGTGGTATGATAGCACTTTCCGGGAGTTCAAGGGGAATAGTGTCAACATTGGCCTAAGTGGTGAGGGGGAGAGAATGTTGACCAGTGAAAATGTATCATCACGAACAAGGCATGCATGCCCGTGAAAGTAGATGTGTTGATTCACGGTGTGGGGGCTGATAAGCATGACTAATGAGATGCACAGAGAAAGTCTAAATTACATGACTTGTGTGATTCTTATGTAACATCAGCCACCCACATAAGCGTGATTCTCGAGAACGCCCACACGAGCATGCCTCTCGTGTAAAATCAGCCGCCCACATGGGTTCGGCAGGGATATATTGGGGCTGCGTAGACAGTCTGAGTCAGTGAGCTGTAGCCAGAGAGCTAAAGCACTGGGGAAGTGCGGGTGTAGTATACACCCAGCACGAGGGTACTGTACGTCAGTATCTCTCGAGTGAGAAGGAGTAAAGTGCAACTATCAAGCATCAAGGTCTGAGTAAGGGTTGTGGTACGGGACAAAGACAGAGTACCGTGCAACTATCAGGCATCAAGGTCTGAGAAAGGGTTGTGGTACTGGTTGAAGATATAGTCCTGCTGGCGAAGTAAGTCCAAGGGGACTGGATGGTTCAATAGTGACTGTTCTGGGTGACGGCACAAGGACACGTAGGATCACCACGGAAACAGAAAAATTGGGATGCCGACAAGAGTTGGGTGCTAGAGGGGACTTGTGTTAGAAGTCCTGTTGGTCATTGGAGTCCTTGGACAGGCTGACGTGCTGTGTGATTAAGAGAATGGGCAAGGGAAGTCCGTCTCCAGTCAGCCGTGGTTGTCTGCTGAAGTAATATCAAGGTCCAGTGGATAGGCGAGTTCGTCCTGTTCGGCTGTACAGCGAGCCCAGAGTTGTGGGAAGCTGTAGACCTTCGGAGCTGTAGTGGTCAGGGAGAGGACGCTACAAGTTGAGAAAAAAGTGAGGACAATATAGACTAGGTGCGAATGCCAATTAGAATCAATGTCTACGTCTCTGAACAAGCGGTTTTGTTGATGTGAGGGCTTGTGTGTACCCTATTGTGTTCTGTCGAATAAATCCAGTTTATGACGGAACTATTGTCGTCAAGTCCTGCTTCGAGAGTGAGGGAGCTAAACTTATATCTATAGACACTTGGAAGTGTGCTGATTAGTGTTTAACTCAGATAGCACACAACACCATTCCTGCAATAGCTGTCCACTTTGAACCTTCAGCAATACAGATTAAGAATCAGACATTATGATTCCAATAACAATTACAAAACAATAATGAAAGACAATATTCAGAAATTCATTTAAAACTTACAACTTGTAGATCGAAGCTTTGACTTCAGTAACCCAAACTATTATTTACAGATTTATATGTTAAATGGAAAATATAAATTTGTTAATGCCATCTCCACAAAAGAGGCTGGATGCAGTGAGTGTGTGCATCAACTGCAGCGTCTGGGAATATTAAGCGAGGCTCAGTCTCTTCCACAGCGCAACTCACATACCACTGGTTGAAAGGGAGAAGGTCTTTTAACTGAACCATCTGCCAAACTCTGCTAGGTCGAGGATAGTGAAACAAGTTCGGTTATCGTTAAGCAACAGAGTCGAATGTTGTGCACAACTGAAAAATCATAATGCCAAACAATGTTATTTATAAAACCTGAACCGCCGATCAAATGTTGATTTGTGAAAACTGTAAGCTACCAGTGAAAAATCATTTCTACTACCATATGAAAGAATTCTCCACACAACTGGTTTGTCATCATTAAAAAAAAATAAAAAAAGACATTATACTTCTCAACTAAGGTATTCTTCACACAAACTGATCACCATTAAATAAACTCATAATACTACCCAACTAAATAATTATCCACATATAACCAGTGGTCACCATTTAAAAACAAACAAACAAGATACCCAACTAAAGAATTATCCACATAACCGGCGATCACCATTAAATAAACTCATAATACTACCCAACTAAAGAATTATGCACATATAACCGGCGATCACCATTAAAAACAAACAAACAAGATACCCAACTAAAGAAATATCCACATAACCGGCGATCACCATTTAAAAAGAATCATGATACCACACTCAAAAAAAAAATTAGAATTCTCCAGGAAGGGGTGGCCATTAAACAAACCCAACTAGAGAGGGTTTCAAAAATAATGCCTTCGCACTTTAACAAATGTCTCAAAAATGCATGAACAGATCAACAAGAATTTTTGCAGCGGCCTTATATTTCCCATGCCCTTATGATTTTATAATTTACAATCGCACAGGTGCTGTTTTTTTCCCTTAGAGCAGCAAATTTCTTTGATCTTTGACAAATAACTTGTGCACCCAAAACAATAGAATTTACAGTAATTGACACATGCCTGGAGATCATTTGGGAATCATTTTACATGTGCAGCAATGTGTGCTGATTATTTTGATAGCCTATCTAGCATACAATGAAAAATACACAACTTATGGGAGACTAATGCTGGAGATGACCACCTGAGAGTGAGACACTTATGAAACACATGCAATATTCTCATTACTCAATAAACTGTAAGTGTACAGACTGTTTGCTTTGAATCAGTGTCAGTGTTTTTTTAAAAACCGCAAATAAAGCAAAATGAAAACCAAATTTCAGCAACTTACACTGAACGGTTACTGAATTTTAAAGTTAGACACGACATCTGAAATGGATCATAAAGCTTTTTCCACATAACCGGATGGTCACCATTTAACAAAGCCACAATACATCGCAACTAAAGCTTTGTCTTCATAACTGGTTGATCACAATTAAATAAAACCATGATACTACTCAACTAAAGCTTTGTCTACATAACCAGCTGCTCACCAGGGAATTCTTGTATATCCTCCCCTACTAATTTTGTTTGACAGTAGCAGGAGGTAGCATCTAGCTGATCACCTGTCAGCTCAAAAGTCTTTAGTTCAAATCTGTATCCAGGCTTATTTTTTCCAAAAATGACCTTGGTGCACAAGTCAACCCAGTCTAAAATGAGTACCAGGTAGAGTCCTGGGAAGTAAAGGTGGCTGGCATGATGTTAACAACAGAAACCCTCAAGTGCTGATATGCCACGGCCATGAACAGAGTCCCTTAATTATTTCTATTCATATACCAAAGAACAGAAGGAAAGAGAGAAACAACAGATAGAAAGAAATTCAGGTGAACATAAAAGAAGGAATAATGGAAAGGAAAGAAATAAGAGAATTTAAAAAAAAAAACCATAAACTTTACCATCAAACTAAAGCTTTAACTTGTACAATGAAAAAAAACTTAATGATCTTTTTTGTCAGCGCATAACAACAATTAATTTACTTCTTCAAATATTTACATCAAATGCGAGAAACCGGTGCACAAATGAAAGTGTGCTGCAACTGTTACATGAGTGGATGTACAATATTTAACCATACAGATATACCCAGAGTGGGACACTGTTACATCAGTAGATGAAACAATTTGTATCCTAACAGACATCCCAAGTGTGGGTGGGTGTTTAATTGATGAAACAGTCAAACCCAGTTCTACATGTCAAGTGTTGGTGCAGAACACAAGCAGATTCACTCTCAGCCTCACATGAACAAATTCACTCTCAGCTTCACATGAGCAAATTCACCCTCAGTCTTACATGAACAAATTCACTCTCAGTCTCACATGAACAAATCCACTCTGCCTCACATGAACAAATTCACTTTGTCTCACATGAACAAATCCACTCTGTCTCACATGAACAAATCCACTCTGTCTCACATGAACAAATTCACTCTCAGTCTCACATGAACAAATTCACTCTCAGTCTCACATGAACAAATTCACTCTCAGTCTCACATGAACAAATCCACTCTCAGTCTCACATGAACAAATCCACTCTATCTCACATGAACAAATTCACTCTCAGTCTCACATGAACAAATCCACTCTCAGTCTCACATGAACAAATTCACTCTCAGTCTCACATGCACTCTCAGCTTTATGTGCAAAGATACATATGTACAAGTTCAATCTCAGAATCAAGTGTGCAGATCAGTTCTCATATCTAGATGCAAAGATTCTCCTTGATCCTGATGCAAACATTCACTCTCAGGTCTTGATACCATTTTTAAGATTCAAACTCAGCTGCAGAGTTAAGTAAGATATTGATACAAAGATTCATTCTATGAATCTGATGCATAGATTCACTCTCAGATCCAGATGCACAGATTCTAATGCACAAATTTGCCATCAATTCCAGATTCACTTCACATCCAGGTATACCAATTCGCCCTTCATTCTATATTTACAGATCAACCACTGGAACAAGATGTGCAGTATTACCCCCTGAAACAACAGACTAGCAGATTCTTCCCAGCAGCAGGAAATCCCCTACCAAGTTTTATTATATCAAGTTTCATCATCAACAGAAACTTATATCAAGTGTTTTATCATCATAGGAAAACCCATAATAGTCATCACAAGACACCCACACCGAATTATATCATTATTTGAAACACAGATCTAGTTTCATCACGAAAAACACATGCCAATTTTAATCATGAAAAAATCCATAGTTTTATCTTTAATAACACATATAAAGTGCATCTTTAGGAAACAAAATTCAGATTCAACTTCATGGGAAATAACAAGTTTTATCAGCATAAGGCCAAATAATCTGCACATAATTTGTCGGTCAAGATTTAAAAAAATTCTGCGTATATATAAAAATCAAAGATTTACAATGATTTCTACAGCAGATTTGTCTAAACTACATCTCAGGTCAATATCAATCTTCCATTCACTCAGCAAGCAACTTAACACCACTACTACATCCTGCACATGTCAACTTAACCTTTCAGCCATACACTGAGCCATTTCCCTCATTACAGGCAGCATGTAGCACCATCACACCATCCAGGAAATCCCCACAGGCGCTCTACCCCCATCTTCGGCAGCAGACGAATAGTTCCAAGTCTGACTGTATATCCGTCTCTCCTTTCCCTCGAGTGATAAACGTTGACCAGATCCCCTGGTAACTTCTCGCAGTGCCATTCTCCTCAGGCCATAATGATCTGTCTGTGCCTGCTCACTGTTCACTTGCTCCCAAAGAGCCCTCACAACATCTAGCTTGCCATACATAAGTTCAACACCAACTGTTGTAACCATTTCCTGCACAAATGAACATCTCACTTCCTTAAAATGCTAAATATTTCAAGCGTCTTTTATTTCTTTTAACAACTGTTTCATTCCTAATCTCTCTGGAGCCTCTATATTAGTTTTGGTTGCCATGAGATACAATGTATTCTTCTCTAAAAGTCTACATTATAATGACAGTTAACAAAACCTATAATGACTACCTCTAATTATAAAGCGCCCCCTTCAGGTCATTAGCATATCAGACATTCATACAGACCAGTCGACACTCAAAGGCAAATGGATCAGTCGACACTCAAAGGCTGATGGACAAATGGACACTAAAAGGCTGATGTAGTCGACATCTCATTGACTACCTTTACTTTCTCAGGAAAGGAAAATTCCATGTACCTAGTTTTGGCTGAGTTAACCTGGCAACCAAATTCAAAAATCTGCACAGACACAGATTAAAGGCTGCCAGACAATTGCACCTGCGGATAGTTTTAATTAATTTCTGGACAATGCAAAGTAAAAAAAAATAAAAAAAATTGCCCTATGTCAAAAACAAGAACTAAACGTGACATCTAACCACTAGAAACAAATACCTTCCCGCATACAATAAACAACATTCGGCAATAACACTTCAGAAAATCCTTTCATAAAACAACAAATAGGCCTGAGCTTTGAGGACCTCGGCCTCTGCTACTTCGTTGACCCGGCTGTCGCTGATATGGTACCACCGCCCAGGAGGAAGTAAAGTCTCCGCCCTTGCCTCCATGTCCTTGTCTATCACCTCGCCAGTATCTTGTCTGTCACTGGTGCCAGCATGAGTCATGCCCGCCTCCTTTGTCTTGAGAACCCGAGTCAGGTACCTGGAAAATCGGTACATGTTCATAAAAATTTCAACAGAAAAGGAGCATTTGCCTGTCTTAAGTGCATCGGGGATACAGTGCTAAACCTATAATTTTATAAACTAATCAGCACTAGATGGGTGGTAATTATGCTGTTCTTCTGTACTTCCCAGGACATTACCTGATGCTCATTTTAGGCTAGGTCAACCTGAAACATGTACATTTTGAAGAAAAAAATCCAACCCAATGCGGATCTGAACCCTACACACTCGGGTCAGTAGGCAAGTGTCTAGACACACCTCCTGCAAGCAACAGAACCAACTTCACTGTGCCAGGTTTTATCCTTCTTCTTCAGTGATCTCTGGTTGTGCGCTGAATTCACTGTGGGTCATAATCTGAGATGTCAGTTTGAGGCCTCTCAGATTTCTCCAAAACTTAGTTGTCAGGTCTATTGGGTGTGGCCACATGAAGTTCACAGCTCTTCCAGCAAAGGACAGTCTTGCAGTACATGCTTTGGGATCTGTTCAGCACGGAGACATATTGATAGAAAGCTGTTTGGCTCACACCTAATTTATACGAGTGTTTTCTGAGTTTTCAATGCCCTGTGCGTAAGCGAAAAATAGTTCCTTGGTCAGTTCTGTTTAGAATTCCAGTGAAATGTGACTAAAAAGCTTAACAAAATGGGAATTCACTGGAATTCCTTGTATTAGATTGACTTCAGTTAACCCCCATATTTTTTTCAGTTTTGTTTAGAGGCTTAAGGCAATCTTGTTTGTATCAAGCATTTGTTTTCAGGTCTGTTTCTGAATTTCTCTGAATGAAGGCTTTCCCTTCTGGAGAAGACAGCAGCTGGTATATTTATTCTTTGGCATGGCCTTCCTTGACTAAGGCAAGGTATGATCCAATATGCTTGGTCTCCCAGATGTAGTTTTTGAAAATTATTGAACGTCAAAATACAAACGAGTCAGCCTTACTCGAAATAAATGAGAGCTAAATTAATTAGATAAACTCCCCGTGTGGGTTCCGGGGCCCCATTGTGGGGAAAACAAGAATAGACCCACTGCCTCCCCAAAAGCATGTCGTAAGAGTCGACTAATTGGGGAGCTTCCTTTGAAGTCGGAGTGCGTCTGCCGGAGAGGCAAGAAACCGACAGTCTGTATTCAAGAGAATGAGATCTGTAAAACTGATGCACACGCAACACTCAGGTTCTGGAGCAGGACTGCAGTTCAGTAGTGGACGAGCAACCAGAACCTTCCGCCAGAGTGTACAGCTGGTGAACGCGAAGAAGAAGAAGAATTAGATAAACTAGGTACAGACATCCCAGTGTGTGTGTTCCGGGGCCCCGTTTTAGGGGGTTAAAAAAATGAACCCACTGCCGCCTTCGCCCACAATCATGTCATAATAAAAAGTGACTAATTAGGTGTGGGGAGGGGGTAGGGGGGAGAGAGGTCACTTGAAGTCTGAGGGCATCTACCTGATGAGGAACCAGAGGTGCATTTACACAGAAACCGGATATGTAAAACGAACATGCACACAAAACTCCGTTCTGGAGCAAGACTAAAATCTAGAAATGGAGAAACAACCACAACTTTCAGCCTGAGTTTACAGCTGGTGAAAGTGATGAAGAAGAATTCATAACCTTCTATATCCAGACTCTGTGAGTCCCAGGGGGTTTAGCATCACAGGCCCAAGGGGTAGTCAAGAGAGACGTAAAATCGGTGCATTTGGCGTTCACTGGGTTTCTAGGTAGGAGCCTATGAACCTATGATGCGGTCCATGGGACTCAAAGAGTTAAAGACCATACCACTGACATACGCCAAATTCTAATACTTACATATTCAAGACATCGTGGGGGCCGAGTGGATGAGTGTACATAAACTGAGTATATGGACTCATGCCCGGCCGTACTTTGATGTATGCGGTGTAGTGACCGCCGGTCAGTCGACCACTGTGCTCGACCACACCATACAGGGAGTACAGTATTTTCGTCTGGCCTTCTTTGACTCCCTGACAACAGAAAACATGGTTAGGATGTCAACATTCATCTCAAATATTGTTTAATATACAGCATAGTGGGTAATGGCAGGCTGCCAGCCTTCAGGTTTTGTGCTCAAATCCGCATCAAGGTGGATATTTTTCAAAAGTGACCTTGGGTCCCACGCCAACCCAGGCCATGTCATGAAAAAGTAAAGATGGCTGGTTGTGATGTTGACCCCAAAATCCCATCAAGTGCTGACTGGTTTGTAAACATGTGAGGTAAGCGACACAGGTGTTTAAAAAAAGTACTTTTTTATAATTCTTACATGTAAAATTAGATTTAGATTTAGATGATAGATCAACATCATGGCACAAAGGTAGTAACCCATAAGTGCTCTGTTCTACTTTTGACTCAAGCCCGAGTCAGAAGAATCTCAGCGCAGTGCACGAACTCTGTAGCACTAGCGAGGATCCTAAAATACTTTTTTTTTTAACCCCACATTTTGCCCGGGCAGCACCGTAAGGCTACTCTTTTTTTAATTTCCAAATGCCAAGGATTTTTTTAATTGCGCAAAAATACGTACTGGCATCCAAACTTACTACCCAGAGACTAGAAAAAATTACTAGAAGTCCATGTGAAAAAAAAAATCCCAGCCTTCACCGGGGCTTGAACCTGGGACCTCCAGCACTCGAGGCGGATGCCATGCCTTGACCACACAGCCCCCAGTAAGAATTGGTGGACATAGGAGTTCGGTCGCTAGATGCTCGCTTGCCGGCCTAAAGCTCTTTGGTTCAGTCCTGTATCATAACAGATTTGTTTCTTCAAATTTGACCTTGTCTATCAGGTAAACACTTTAAATCAGGTACCAGGTATCATACAAGGAAATAAAGGTGACCAGCATGATGCTTATCCTATCCCCCGCCAGGTTCTGACCCACCTATAATTATCCAACCCCCCCCCCCCCCCCCCTAGGTTCTGACAGGCCTATAATTATCCTATCCCCCCCCCCCCCCAGGTTCTGACCCGCCTATAATTACCCCCCCCCCCCCCCCCCCCCAGGTTCTGACCGGCCTATAATTATCCTATCCCCTGCCAGGTTCTGACCGGCCTATAATTATCCTATACCCCGCCAGGTTCTGACCGGCCTATAATTATCCTATACCCCGCCAGGTTCTGACCGGCCTATAATTATCCTATCCCCTGCTAGGTTCTGACCGGCCTATAATTATCCTATACCCCGCCAGGTTCTGACCGGCCTATAATTATCCTATCCCCAGCCAGGTTCTGACCGGCCTATAATTATCCTATCCCCAGCCATGGTTCTGACCGGCCTATAATTATCCTATCCCCCGCCAGGTTCTGACCGGCCTATAATTATCCTATACCCCGCCAGGTTCTGACCGGCCTATAATTATCCTATCCCCAGCCAGGTTCTGACCGGCCTATAATTATCCTATCCCCTGCTAGGTTCTGACCGGCCTATAATTATCCTATCCCCTGCCAGGTTCTGACCGGCCTATAATTATCCTATCCCCTGCCAGGTTCTGACCGGCCTATAATTATCCTATCCTCTGCCAGGTTCTGACCGGCCTATAATTATCCTATCCCCAGCCAGGTTCTGACCGGCCTATAATTATCCTATCCCCGGCCAGGTTCTGACCGGCCTATAATTATCCTATCCCCCGCCAGGTTCTGACCGGTCTATAATTATCCTATCCCTGGCCAGGTTCTGACGGGTCTATTAAAATATGAGACTAGGTTCAAATACCTAATGAGGCTCCTTGTGTAAAAGTATACTTTCCTTTTTCTTTTCATAGTATATCTATCCAGATATATATATGTCCCTTCCATCTATGAGTGTATCTATAAAGACATATGCCTGTTCCATATACATGTATCTATCCAGACATATGCCTGTTCCATATACACGTTTCTATCCAGACACATATCTATCCAGACATATACCTGTTCCATATACACGTATCTATCCAGACATATGCCTGTTCCATATACACGTATCTATCCAGACACATATCTATCCAGACATATGCCTGTTCCATATACACGTATCTATACAGACATATGCCTGTTCCATATACATGTATCTATCCAGACACATATCTATCCAGACATATGCCTGTTCCATATACACGTATCTATCCAGACACATATCTATCCAGACATATGCCTGTTCCATATACACGTATTTATCCAGACATATGCCTGTTTCATATACATGTATCTATCCAGACACATATCTATCCAGACATATGCCTGTTCCATAAACACGTATCTATCCAGACATATACCTGTTCCATATACACGTATTTATCCAGACATATGCCTGTTTCATATACACGTATCAATCCAGAGATGTGTCCTTTTTTATGTATGAGGGTATCCATATAGACAATGAATGACGTTGACCACAGCACTCACTGAGTGCCAGCTGCTCTAAAAAAATATGGGTCTAAAACTTTACGCCCAAGGCACCAAAACACGGTGAGAAATTTCTTTCATTTTTAAAAAAAATAAAAATCCAGACATGCTCTTTCCATTTATGAGCATTTATGTCATAACATATGTCCTCTCTCTGTCGCTCTTACTCAGTGACAGCATTTATACTAATGAAATTAAAACATACCTGGCAAAGAGAGCTGCAGTATGGAGCCAAGTCTAACAACAACGGGAAGTCTACATGGCGGTTCACTTTACGAGATGTCAAGCCTGTCTGTTGGTAAAGACAAACAAACAACTTTCAGTTCAGGCTGTCTTAGAAATGTACAAAAATCTTTTGGCAAGCACCCAAATACACTTATGAACGTCCTCATGTCTTTCTTCTTCTGCCATCACCAGCTGTAAACTCCATCAGAAGGTCCTGGTTAGTTATTCATCCAGCTCTGGACTTTGATCCTGTTCCAGAACCTGAGTTCTGCATGCACATCTGCTTAACAGAATTGGCTTATTTTTATGCAGACTGCTGGTTCCTCACCTTTCAGGCTTCAAAGGGACCTTAAACCTCAGGTAAAGTCAAGGTTACAGCTGGCTGGTGTAGCCATTATAGGCCCTATAATTAAAACTTTTTAAGAGACTGAATGGGGTATCTGGAATCTGCTTTGTTGGTCTGCCATCCGGAGGGGTCAACATTTTTGAATCAATCCCAAACCTTACAGTGTCATTGGTGAGTCGTAATAATGTGTTAGACCAAACAGTGCTCTATGAATGATACGGTCCACGTCACAGCAGCGACTGTTACTTCACTGCACATTTCCTGGTGCCCAATGTAGGCTGGGCTGAGCTGGGAGCCAGGGGTCATATCTGAGAATTCCCCCTCCATGCAGATTCAAACCCAAGACATTCAGGAAACAGCATGCAAGTGTCCATCAGGTCAAATCCATAATTCTTCTTCTTTTTCTTCAGCATTCGACATCAATCTGATAAACATATATAGGATTGTGCATTTAAGGTTGCCACCGGTCCAAATCCATAATAAATCACTGTGCTCTAACATGGGATGAATGAAGGTGTGGAAACAATAACATATCCATCATTATCATCTAGTACCTTCCCAAGTAGCATAGGAATCCACAATTTTTCCCATTCCACTTACCCAAGGACATCCCTCTGTTCTATAAAATAAGTGAAGGGAACAGGAAAAAATGGGGAAACAAAATTAGTTCACATTCTGGCTGGACTTACCTGTTCAAACCGCTTGAGGTGTAATGTGAGCACTGCAGGTGGTCTGAATATCAGGTACTGCTTATTTGCATTAGAGTAGACGGTGTCTTTGGCTTTCTTGTCAGCTGAAACAGACAATACATTCTTTGTATATATAAAACAGCTCCACACAGACCATGCCAACATTTGCTCAGTGTGCTTCAACAGACAGGGTGATCTTGAATATGTTTAGTTTAGTTGGCGGATCAACATCAAGGCCCACGGGTGTAAACCCATAAGTGCTCCGTCTACTCAAGCCTGAGTCTGAAGAATGATAGCTCAGTGCACAAACTCCGTTGCACCGGCGAGGATCCTGAAATAATTTTTGGGTAGATTTTTAACTCAAAATTTTGCCAGGGCAGTGCAGTTAGGCTACTCTTTTAGATTTCCAACTGCCAAGGGATTTTTTATGTGCGCATAAATACACACGGGCATCCAGTCTTACTACCTGGAGAACAGGGAAAATTACTAGAAGTACACGTAAAAATCTCAGTCTTCACAGGGGTTTGAACCCGGGACCTCTAGCACCCCTAATCCCCCTTCACAGCTGGGTTCTTGAATATGTATTACTGGCATTTTTCTGCCACTTCAGTACTCCACTGGACTACAGGGGAATGGGAATCATAACCCAATGTCATGTTGAGTACGACTAGCAAGATCAGCAAGATTCAGGAATATCTTCCACAATAACAAGTAATAAGTAAAGTTCCCTTTCCAACGCCTTTAGCTGTATTGGGCATATAGGCCTAAACCTATATTCTGTAGACCAATCAGCACTTTGTGGGTGATGTAATCAGCATCACACTGGCCACCTTTACTTCCCAGGACTGCACCTGGTACCCACTCAAGGCTGGGTCTACCTGAGAGCCAAGGTCATTTCTGAAAGGAAAACAAAAAGTCAGGCTCCATCAGGGATCAAACCCACAACCTTTTCCAGAATAAGCACGTAAGATATCAGGAGCACTGTTGCCATCACATTTGACAGTGTTTCTTCTGATGCTCAGCTGTGAACCTAACCCATCCATCTTTGACCCTATTCCATTCAATTAAGGCCAGGGATGAAATTATCTCTCCTCAGAGCCCAAATTCTGGGCAGTATTGTAGAGACCTTGCAGCAAGATCCTGCTTTCAACCTGCTTTGTTAACTCAAAAGGAATGATACAACCAATATGTTGGGAACAAGACGTGCGGCAGAAACTGCCAGATCAGAAGATCAGTGCTTTGTTTGCCTGCCTGTCGGACCTGCACTTCTAGACCAGCTGCCAGCCTAGGCTAAGGACCTGGTCTGCCCCGTTATTAAGGTGTTTTTTGTTGCCCTAGGATAAGGTTCAGATTCTCCTCAATGTGCTCTTCTGCCCAAAGCCGCTGGCACAAGTAGGATGTCACATTTTGGCATAGACTGTTGCCCAATATTCCACATCAACAGTGAACAGGTTGTACCGACTACTGTTATGTGGTAGCTTAGTCACATCTGACAAAAAACCTGACTGGATATGGATCCATGAAAGTCTACATTGGGCATATAATGTTAAGACATATTTCCTATGGACCAGTCGGCATCTGACAGGTGATGTGGTCATCATTAAAAATAGGCAAACTGCGGACTGAGTGTGTGTACAACCAGGGTAAGAATGGATTCTCACTGCAGTAACCGGTCCCTGTGGTGAAGACAACTGACTGAAGCAGTGATCAATTAGTGGCAGTTTTAGAACAGACTATTGGGGGAGGGGAGAGGTGTTGTGATTACCTTTGGCTGGGTGAGAGTTTTTTCGCCGTCTTCTGGTACATTCCCGACAGCCAAACTTGTTTGAACCAGTGAGCAGCTCTGCAGCAGTAAACTGGTTCAAGCAGGAGAGTATGGAGCATTCCTTGGGTGCAGGGTGGTACCTGAGACACAGGTATAGACGAAATAGGAAAGAAGTTAAAAATCATGAAATCACTATAGATTACCTGAAATTTACGGTAAAAGGCAACAATTACATGTGTGAAATATTTCCTAATTGTACAGGAGGAGCAGATGGCCAAGTGGCTTGAATGCTGGGTGTTTGTGCAGGTTTGAAACTTCGGAAAGGTACCAAACATTTTTCTGTCTGAAGCAAAAATAAATACTCTTAATCTGCACAGTTTGTGATGGTTACCTTATCTATAAATCCACCCCAAAACGGGACAATAATTTTTTTGTGCAGTTATTTTAAAGCCCCACCCTGGCTGTTTTCGGGGGCCCTTATATAACCTAACGATTGAATGGGGTTTCTGGGACTTGCGCCCAGGCGATTCTAATCTGTAAGGTGGCACTTTGTATCACTGGGTGTTTATCGCTCGCTGTGCTGTCCTGATGGGGTTGAACATCACTAACTCTGTGATGACTGTACTAGTCACATGGTCCTAAATCATGCTAAAAACCCCACCATAAACAGCAGTACCATAAGCAGTTAAGACAGTAATAGCTTAGACAGGGCACTCAAGACGTACAACAAAGGGAACAAGTTACAGACATTAAATATAATTTCAGAAAACAAGAACAGACCTACTGCCTCCCCAACAAGCATGTAGTTAGAGTCAATTAATTGGGAGTTTCTTTCGAAGTCGGAGAGGCAAGGAACCAACAATCTGCATATAATTAGGTCAGATCTGTTAAACGGATGCACACGCAACACCCAGGTTCTGGAACAGGACTAAAGTCCAGAGGTGGACAAACAACCAGAACTTTCTGCTGGACTTTCCAGCCGGTGAACGTGAAGAAGAAGCAGATTTCAGAACTGTATACAGAGGATACGTGGAATCTGTGGCATAGGCAACAAGTTGCAAACATAAAACACCATTTCAGAACTGTACGCCAAGACTACTCAGGTGTTTGATATAGGCAACAAGTTGCAAACAAATGATTTCAGAATTATATACACCAGGTACCGAGATGTACCTCAAGGCAAGAAACTACAAAAATTACAAATCATTTCAGAACTACACAAACAGGGAAAGGGTGGGGGATGGGCAGCCGCTAGCGCTACACAGCTTGTATTTTGTGCGGCACTTTCAGGTTTGACTATGTGAGTCAGTTCCAAAAATATTCAAGAAAAAAGCCCAACATAAAAACCCACTATGATTACAAAGCTGAACTCTTTTGCCCAAACAACACTGTCATCGTCGATAATGTGTCCTGTACTTTTTACTTCGCACATGGCTTCTTACTTGTTTCTGATGTTGGGAACTATGATTAAAGTATTCAGTGAAAGTTACTCTAAACGATTTCCTTTTAGCAACATCCATATCTAAAACCACATGAGTGTAAAATTATCGGATTCATAGCTACATGCAGTGAACTGGAGAAAGGAATCAGAAAATGTGGACAGGATTTGTTTTTCTTGCAATAGTTTGTGTTATTTTTTCAAATCAGCTAAATTGCAGCACTACTAATTACGTCATTACATTGAAATATATTATGTGGTCTTATTTTTTAACTCTTTCAGTCTCAATGAAAGCATCCTACGTTCATAGGTTCCTACCTAGAAGCCCAATGAACGCATGATGCACAGATTATACATTTCTATGTATGACCTCTGTTGTTAAATCCTCTGGGACTGAAAGAGTTAAAGGTGCTGTCTTCACAATGATGGTTGGCTACATTGTACCAATTGCCGTCTTTAGGAATATTATGTAGGTGAGGCTCCAATCATTCCCACGGTGTGACTCTCTTATCACTGTCTGAATACCATGAGAACCACCCCCTCCCCTTTTCACTTTTCCAAGCCACAGAATTTAAACCTAGTACTTAAGGATCATGAAATTGTTAAACGCATTCGCCGGTCCCTAAGCCATGATAGAACTATGAAACCTTTGCAAAATGTCTTACCTTGGAGACATTGTACTCATGGAGTAATTACGAGCCTCTCTCATGTACTCCTGCTGTGTCTTGAGTCGATTGTGATGCTCGTTCTGTTTCTCCTCTGTAAGTGAGATTTGAACCTCTACCTGCTCTTTTTCATTCTCAGTATGCTTGGGGTGTGCCTGACTAGACTTACATAAACTAGTCACTTCTTCTGCATTAATTAAACTCCTGTCTAAAGAGCCGGACCTCTGTAAATTAACACTAAATGTGGCACTAACTTCAGGGATGCCCTCACTGCAGATGGATCTCTTTATATCAAATTTTCTAGGTTCACATGCAGTTTCTACCAAAGCAGTTGCTGTCACATCAGTGTTATTTTCATTAACCAAAGTAACTTTGTCTTCATTATAAATGCTATTACTGTGATGAACTACATCCGAATGATTCACAGTCACTTCACAAGATATGCTGTTTTCAGACACATTCAGTTTTTCAACTCTAGCACAGAGCTCATTTACAGCAGTATGCTGGTCCTCACTGGGAGGGACAAAATCCCTTTCATGGATATCCCCATTCACGACAACCCCTGAAGTATTCAGCTCCGACTGAGATGACTGTGCCAAACCATGAGTTGGTACTTCCTGTGAACTACCGACTGTGCTACTATTTTCCTGTCTTTTCACAACTGTCAGAATGCTGTCTTTATTTGACTCCTGCCCCGAATCAGTGAATTCCACATTTGAGATGTGTGTTGTTACTGTGTAGGATATACCTCCTTGCATACTGATGTATGTTGTGGACAGGTCAGCTGTGGTGTTGGAGTCAGTGATGCGGCTGTCTACATGCTCAGCAGCTGGTTGGTGGAGGCTCCCAGCTGTAGATATCTCTAGTTTTGACATATCACTTTCTATATTATCTTCTATATCTGCATCTGAGAAAAAAAAAATTTTTTTTTTGTAAATTAACAAAGCAAAAGCATCTGTACCATGCAATCATTGATTTAAAAAAAAAAAGCCTTTAATAGAGTATGGCATGCAGCACTCTGGACATTACGAAATAAGTACAATATGAATAAAACACTAAAACACAGTACAGAAAAGCTTTTAAATCAAAGCCAGTAGTGCTAAACGGATAAATATGGAGCTGGTTCCAAACAAAAAGTAGGAGTCCAACATGGCTGCTTCCTCTTCCCCAACCCTGTTTAACAAATTTTTGGAGAGAATTATGACTGGCGCACTAGAAAATATCACGGAACAGTTGATAGAGGGCGAATTGTAACAAACTTAAGATTTGCAGATGACATCTATGGGTTGGCCGGGAAGAACAAGAACTAGTCAAACTTGTAAACCTGCTTGACATAACATTGAACATGTATGGCATTGAAATAAAGACGGAAAAGACTAAAGTAATAACTAATAATCCACCAATGTGAGTTAAAGGTCACAAATTAGAACAAGTCAGTCACTTCAAATATTTAGGACCCATTTTAAGCGAAGTAGGATCTAGACTAAAAATCATATCTAGGATTGTCCAGACAACATCAGTCCTTGATAAACAGCAAATATTATGGAGACCAACAAATATTTCAGGTAAAACTAAGCTTCAAATGCCCAGAGCACTAGCTATAAGTAAATTTATGATTGGCTGTAAAATATTGACCTTAACAGCTGGACTCGAAAAGAAGATACAAGCACGGGAATGCGATTTTTCAGAAACATTCTTCACATTTCATACAGAGACCACATCACAAATGACAGAGTTTGCCATATGAACCTCTTTTAACTACAGTTAAAAGGCAAAAATTCAATAGTACAGACACGCAGTAAAATCTAACGGTCTCTTAAAAGCAATACTACAAGGCGCTGTAGAGGGGAAGAGGCACACCAAGAAAGACCTGGATACATGACTGACTGGACAGGCCTTAGGCATGCAACCATGAAGTCTATCGCATCTGACCGTCAAAAAGGTTGAGGGAGCTGATCAGACAGTCAACATCAACTGGTGACCCAACGACATGCAGTCTTACGGGATGATGATGATGAAATTAACAAAGAACCTGACAATTTACTGTTAGTATAGAAGTATGATTCTGAGAATTGGAAACAAGCAGAAAGGCAAACATTATTTCTTTTTTTTTTTTAATACTTATTTTAAAATAAGGGTGGTTTCACGACATCGTCTTCTTCTTCATTTAATTCCCCAATGCATCACAGCTATTTCTTCTTCTGTACCGACTCTTTAACAGTGTGAGTAGTATGTTGCCTGGTGGTTTACAGCTAGGCTGTGATATACTCACCTGTCAGTTGACCTCGTCAGCAGTGATGGAATAGATACAGAAACATGGTAGAGAGTTTCAGCAGAAAGAAACTCCTGGATAAGAGATGTGAGCAACAGACTGAGGCACTCTGAGCGCAATCTCATCCAACAAGCTGAGGACAAAAGTTACACGTGCAGAATGCACTCACCCGCTGCAGGACCTGCGCTTCATCTTACAGACGCAGAAACTATGATGGATACTGTCATTCTTGCATCAGACTATTCAGTGACCAGCTGTGCCTGCCTAGGCTCACAACTATATAGTCCTTCAGGACTGACAGGTCTACTGTTCCTGGTCCTTCTCCTCATCTGGTGTATGCCTCATTTGGTATCGCAAGAAATTCTCTCCATGGGAAAATTGTGGCCCAAACAGATCTCATTTCAGTAAGCCCCTAATAAGTCAATTGTTTTTAAAAAAGACTTTTAAAGGGGTAGTAAGTCTAGCCCACATCCCTTCTGTGTTGTCTGTGTGTCCCTCTGTGTATGCGTGTCTATGTGTGTGTGTGCATGTGTGAGCGTGAGTGTGCACATGCATGCTTTTGTTTTTCTTGATATTCAAAATATGCATCTTATTATATGAACATAACATGCTTTATTGATAAAATACAACTGCTGTGTAAAAGATGGGTGTTTTGGAAGCGCCGAATGTGAGACGGGCCTATGTGCCCAATTTGTGACACTTTGAAAATAAAGTTTGTTCCTTCATTCCCCTCCCCCTCCAAAAAAAGGCTGCAGAGCTAACACAAAGACAACTTTTCTTGCATTTTTAAAAGCGTTTACAGAAAGTGCAGCGCATACAGGACATTAGAAATTATTACTTTAAAGAAGAAAGCACCCACTTCACTGCACCAAGTTTTATTTCACATGACTTGGTCTTTCTCCGCAAAGTGACTTTTCATCCAAAAAAGTGCAGCACAAAGAAACTATTTAGCTGCAGCGTCGAGCCCCAGGAATCTCCAAAACACAAGTACTTGTGAACCAAAGGATATGATCCACACACAAAAAAACAAAGTTCACAAAATGAGGCAAACAGCTCAACTACAGAGAACCCGATCTCAAAAAATAAAACCAGAAACACACATACATATGGACAGGGTAGATATCAACTAAGCTATTAGCCTAGACTGGCAAATAATGATGAATCTCTAAGCCAGGGCTATTCAACTAAGAGTTCTCAGGGCCATAATGTTGAAAATGGGGATCGTCATGGGCCTTAGGCCTCAGCTCCACCTTAGAAAGATTGACTAGAATACAATTGGTAATGATCTGCATACCACTTGCTAGGCCTATGTTGGCCAGATTAAGCTCGTTAGCCACCAGTAAACACTCCTACTCTAAACACTAACATGGTTACATACGTACATGTATATGACCTCAGAGTGAAACCTGGTGAAGCCTGTCTTTGAAAGAAGACACTGTAACCAAGTTCTCATGTGAGCAATCAACAGAGGTACCTGGGGGGTTCTACTGGAGGACTGGGCACACACAGGAATGCTCATGGGGGAGAGACATTGAAAATAAACGTATTTACCTGAAGGATCATCCCTTTCTTCGTTGTCATCGCCACCAAGACCATCCTTGCTTCCCTCAGGTGAGCTGTCTGCAGCTCTACCACCACTAATGAACTTCTCAGCTGATACAACTGGCTTCCCGTAGCTGGCGGCAGTAGTTCCAGATACCTCTTGTTGCTGACTGTCAGGCTGAGGTTGTGCTGCTTCCTCTTCAACCCTGTCTTTGTCTATGCTGCTGTTTTCATTGTCATTATCATTTTTATTGCTGTCTTCACTGGCAACATCCTGGTCAAAGCTAGCACTTTCATCATGACATTTACCCCCACCGCTATCTTGGTGTTCCGTAGACTTGGACTTCTGGAGTTTTGTCTTTTTCTAAAATGAGAAAACAAATTTGCAAAAACATTGCAAGAAGATCATTGTTTTAGTGTGAGTATAATGACAGATGAATCTGGTGTTAATAGAGAGACCATTCATAACATTTTAGTGCAATATTTTGGCAAGAAAAAAGTTGCCTAACGGTATGTACATTTGTTGTCTGATGACCAAAAACATCAGCGTGTTGAGTACCCAAGAGACAATCAAAACAATAATTTTTAGCCCCAAAACAAGTGTCTGTTCTCAGCCTTGCACCATATTCCCCAGATTTGTTCTCTGTGATTATTTTCTATTGACAAAATTAAAGTTACCATTGAAAGGACACATCTTTATCGATACTGATGACATCCAAAGGGCTGTAACATCGACTTTAAGGGCCATAACAAAAGAAGAACTACAGAGGTCATTCTGGTGTTTGTTAGATCGTGCCACTTGCTGTATCAATGCACAAGGGGCTTACTTTGAATCAGATACAGGTTATATCTTCAACTATTGATTATTTTAATTTTTATGGAACTAGTCTCATTACTTAGTTGTCGGACCTTATACAATACGCAAAATTGCATAATTCCAACTACAATCTCCCAATAATTTCCAAATCAAAGTGTGAAATAGAATCCACAACCTCAACTGCTTTCCGTCCTTTTTAGGATGACATTTTTCGTTATTTGAAGCCCTACTCTGGCTCTTGCCAGAGGCTGCAATATAGCCTGGTCAGAAATATGGCCTAAAGGCTAAACGCGGTTTCTGGGACCTCTCCACGGTGATCATCATCCACATGGTGGCACATTGTGTCATCAGGTGTTTATCGCTTGTGTGCTGTCCTGGTGGGGTAGAAAGTCAGTCAGTCAGTCAATCCACAACTTTCAGAGCACCAGCTAAACGGCTCAACCACTTCACCATCCAGGAGCTGCAGTATCCTGGTGACTAGCTGCTTGCCTGCCAGCCCAAAGGTTTTCAGCCTAGACTAAAACTCATGTAACTGACCTTGGCTTCTTGGTCAACCCAGCTTTAAATGGGCACAAGGAAATGTCCTGGGAAGCAAAGATGGCCAACATGATTTTGAACCATGCTACATCATAAGGCTTCCTCTATCTCTTTCCAAAACTCTTGTAAGTTGGCAACAACTTATCTTCTGCCATTAATCTTTCCTGTCATCACAATGTTCTACAACGCTTCTCATCACATGATCGAAGAACACAGACTACCTCTTTCTTATAGTTGTTACAGTTTTCTAATTTTATTAGCCATTTCCAGGCAATTGTCTTTAAGCCTCTCCACAGTATCCTCAATATACATCTTAGAAAACACATCTCTACGGCCTCTAGTTTCTTTTCTTGTTCACTTACATTCCAAGATATACAGCAGCACTGGTTCAACACAATATTTCAATACTATTTTTCTTATGTTTACTGAAAAAACTGCAGGGGTATGAGTTGAATAAATATGATAGCCAAACACAAAACAAAAGTATCACGGTACTCACAAACCATGTGAATGAACTATGAGTGGCCATGGAAATGAGCTCAAGATTTAAGCAAGCTAAAGTCAATCATCAATCAAGCATACTAGCGGACAGTCTACATAACCAGAAGGCAATAATACTACATGGAATAGAATATTTATAGTAGTAGTAGTAGTGATAGATTGACAGTTCAACCAGTAGTAGTGATCTCATTTTTACATGTTAAGTAACTGGTTTTCTCAGAACTGAGAGGCAAACCTCACATTCAGACCTAAGAGCACTTGGAGTTGCCGAATGGAAAGAGAAGGCCAATCAAAGAAATGAATGGAAGCAGACAATATCTGCAGCAATGAACCTCATGGACTCAGAATCTGAAAAAGAAACAGATAGAACTAGACTGTGGTACAAGAACTATGTCACTGAATTCTTATGCAACCTGTGCAGTAGGCGTCCAGTGATCAGGACAACCTGAAAGGTCACGGTCAGTAAACCATAGCATGGCTTAGTATTCCAGCTTAGGTTTTCTGTTTCATGACGAAGTGGAGCTAAGATCATGGAGTTCGGAAAAATCTTGTCGAGCAATCAGAAATGAGAATCTGTGTCACTGTGATCACATCATCTTGTACACACCCCTCCACTTGCACGCACCTGTAGCACTTTGACAGCTACCTCTTAACGCCTGCGATTGTGGTTTTCAAATAGCTGCCTTTTTAAAAACATCTAGCTTATGTAATGGACACTGCAGACTCAACAAACACTCATATAAATTAGGTATGAGCCAAACAGCTCTCTGCCAGTGCCTTCATGAAGAACAGACCCCAGAACATGGCTTGCGAGACTATCCTCTCCTGGAGGAGCTACGAAGCAACATGTGACCACATCCAGTAGACCTGACAACTAAGCTTTTGGGAAACCTAAGAGACCTTGAGATGCAACCTAGTCTATGGCCCATAGTGGATTAAGCATATGACCAGAAATTGCTAAAGACCAAAACATCTACATTACTCATTCTAGTCTTTCAAGGAATTTAAGACATTCTTAAAATCATGTAACTGAAATTCATAGATAATGTGGCATAAGATGATTTTCAATGATCTGCTAACCTTTGCATCCTTCTTTGCCAAGCGTTTGTTCTTTCTCTCTTGGTATTTGCTGGGTTTTTCTGAGTAGGTATCTAAACCCATCACAGAAGCAGCAGCCATGGCATCACCATCTTCTGTGGACTCACTTATGCTCACAGAGTCCTTCTTCTTTCCTATCAGTATGAGGTTTGGTCGTTGTGGCTGAAAAGAAAAGAAGGAATATGTTGATATCTATATCTTTTTCCTGTTGTTGTTGACAACATAAGGTAGCCACTTGTGACCGCCAATGTTGTTTCTATCTATCTATATCCTCTTCATGTTGCTGTTGATACCTAAGGCAGTCAATTGTGACCTCCTATGTTGTTTATATCTATATCCTCTACATGTTGCTGTTGATACCTAAGGCAGTCAATTGTGACCTCCTATGTTGTTTATATCTATATCCTCTACATGTTGCTGTTGATACCTAAGGCAGTCAATTGTGACCTCCTATGTTGTTTATATCTATATCCTCTTCATGTTGCTGTTGATACCTAAGGCAGTCACTTGTGACTCCTATGTTGTTTATTTCTATCTATATCCTCTTCATGTTGCTGTTGATACTTAAGGCAGTCAATTGTGACCTATGTTGTTTATATCTATATCCTCTACATGTTGCTGTTGATACTTAAGGCAGTCAATTGTGACCTATGTTGTTTATATCTATATCCTCTTCATGTTGCTGTTGATAACTAAGGCAGTCAATTGTGACATCCTATGTTGTTTATATCTATATCCTCTTCATGTTGCTGTTGATACCTAAGGCAGTCACTTGTGACCTCCTATGCTGTTTATTTCTATCTATATCTATATCCTTTTCCTGTTGCTGCTGAGACTAAGGCAGTCACTTGTGACCTCCTATGCTGTTTATTTCTATCTATATCTATATCCTTTTCCTGTTGCTGCTGAGACTAAGGCAGTCACTTGTGACCTCCAATGCTGTTTATATCTGTAATGTGTCGCCTCCACACTCGATCTCTCTCGTGCAGATTTAACACTGACTCTGTTGTCTAGGTGTTAAGTCACAGTTCATTCTAGCCAGACGGCACTTCTCTCCACGCCCACACAACTTTAAATGACAGTCGACAACAGCTGACGCATTTCACAGGTTTACTGTCAATGTAACACAAGCGACACGAATCAACAGATGAACTAACTTACGCCATTCAGGCAATCTCGCCTTGCTCACGCATTGAGTCTCTAGCCATGCTTCAGACGATGGACACTGGCATGTACACGGCTGGCTCAACAAACATACCGTGAAACACAACGGCTGGCCTAAACGATCATTCAATAGCGCTGCCTTTCTTGTCGTTCAGCATTAACATTCATTCGACTCTGATTCAGATCCACGTGTGCACTTCTCACTCTGGATTCACCTTCTCAGATTCAGCTTCACATCCTTCCAATCTGGGGCCCAGTCACCGAATGACCACCTCATTCTCAATCCCCCAGATCTCGCATTCACACGTGACTCACTCACTCTTGTCTTTTCACCATATCTCAGTGAAACCCATGCTATCAGGGACCTACCCAATTCTGTCAGTCATACCCTGACGGTATCCCTATTTATAGCATCATTACAATATCTATCTATATCCTTAATATAATAAGGTGAAATTTATGCACAAAAAATATCGCAAAAAGTTCCATGTTACTTATGGTCATTGTTTAAATATAATGGAAGCCACAGTAAACGCCTAAACATATTACACATCCATCAACCTAGGATAGACCTATACAAATCAAGTTTGGCAAGAATTTATATTATTTTACATGCCCCCATAGATGACAAAAAGGATCATATTTTTTAAATAGCGCCATTTTCCCTAGATTGATAACAACCACTACCGTTTATTGTAGTTAGAAATGTAGACATTCCAGTGCTTGTACTGAATATTTTGTTGCTTTTGATAATGTTTATTACTTGATGTGTGAGGATTTTTTCAAGAAATTCCCATTTCATGACCATCCCAGGCCCTTTTTTGCCAGCGAAAGCGTCAAAAGAGAAGAGGCTGGTCACTGACCAAGAGGGCTACAACATCAAATAAATATACTAATAATGTATTAAAAGAGAAGAGGCTGGTCACTGACCAAGAGGGCTACAACATCAAATAATTTTCAATTCTATATATTAATTAATGTCAGACTTGGACATTAACAAAAGAACATGAGAGAAGACTAACCACCTGTGAAATGAGATGTTTGAGAATGGCTGCGAATAAAACCAGAAGAGATCGAGTGAGAAACGATGTGATCACAAGAACTATTGGAACCATACCCATCGTTAAATTTATTGAGAAGCAAAGAATGAAATGGTTTGGTCACCTAATGAGAATGGAACCAACGATGCCAGCATCAAGAGCATACAACATGAAAATCGAAACAACAAGAGGCAGGGGAAGACCAAGAAGAAGATGGATTAAAGGAGTCACGGACAACTTGAGACTTCATAACATCACGGCATATGAAGCGACTGAGCGCGCCCTGGCTCGGTTGCCGATCATCTGATAGACTGCGACGCCTAGCGGCACAAGCAGATTTTGACAAAAGAAGAAGAAGATATATTAATTATTAACTACAATTTTAAAATTCCCCCAACATACTTTTTCTTCCATGACAGGCAAGGACAAATCTAGAAATGCTTCAAAAATCTGTGATACCTGAAAAGAAAAATACAGTTAAGAAAAGCATGCCATTCATACAAAATCAAATAAAGTATAGGATGTTCTGAAACATATAAGTGTTACCTTTCCTTTGGAGTAATCAAGGCAGGTGGAGAAAAGGATCATTTAGCATGGGCAACACTAACATATGGAAAGAAAAAAAGATGCCAATAACACAGGATGCAGTGCTAAAAACCCATATTTTTATACACCATTCAGTATGGATGATGATTAAAATATATGGTGTCTAAAAATCATCTTGGCAATTATGTTAATCAAATCTCAGCTAAATATACTGATCAAAACCTTTAAAGCTCGGGGTAACAGATTTAACCATTTTGCTAGGAAGACTTCCATGAATTAGGTAGCAACAGAAAGCACTATACATTGAATAAAGACACACCTTGCGTCAGATTTGGTGCCCTGTTTTTTTTTTTGGGGGGGGGGGGACAGACACTGTCTCTATAATATCTGCAGTCCTCTTCCAATGAAAAGTAGTTTTTAGATGTGGTAGTTGGAGTTCCAGACCAATAATACATCCCTTCTTTCCATATGAATTACCATTATCTCCTGTGCTTTTCACCATTTACATGGTGAGAATCACAGGCGAGCAGATCACAGGACAGAGGAAGATACTGAACTGTCGTATGATGATGATGTGTTAGTGTATCGTTGGGGTAAATATAGAGAACAGATTGCTGGAGAACTTCAGATATAACTCAATCGCATAAGCAATTGGTGTGGTGAAGACGGTGCACTGGTCAATCCAATGAACGCAGTAGTGATGTGGTTCTGTTTGAATAACCATACTGTCAATGCCCTAACGCCAACTATAAATCTATGCTCCAAGACTCTGAAAAAAACATAGACAATGAAATACCTGGGGATATGATTTGATTGAAGCTATGCTTTCACTGAGCACATAGACCAATAAGTATGCTCAGGAAGACTGAGATGAGCTGGGTTCTACGACAGTTGTTAGTGTCTCTGAGGCGGTTAGGCTGACAAAGATCAGTTTCATTTGTGTGCCAGGGCATATGCAGGCATGCAAGAAAATGAGTAAGCTGATAGGCTTGCTGGTAATGCTACTGTTGGTGGCGGATAAGCCATAGACAAGGCTGATATACTGAATGCTCTACGAGAAGTAAGACATTTTTCAGAACCAAGTGACTGTGATTCTGCAACCATGACCAAACTGCAAAAACAAGTTAACCCACTGACTACCAAGCCCATTAACTCTTGCATTTCCCCAGATACCACGTTTTTTAGTGTGTACTAAAAAATGCCATAGCTTCACAACTATTTGATATAATCTCAATATATTTTGTATTTTGCACCAAATTGAATGAAGAATACATTTCAAGATAAAAAAAAGTGTTTATTCTGTTTTGCATCATCATCATGTGGCTGTAGATTGGTGCAAAAAAGGCAACCGAAAAATCTTTTATTTGACAACAATAAAGACTAATAAAAATGTCTTATCTTCAAAAAATATTTAACAAAAATTTATAATATTTTGTATTTTTGCACAAAATTGAACCCATACACATTTGAAGAAAAAAAAATGAGGTTTACTCTGACATAGTCATCATCATCATGTGGCTGTAGATTGTTGCAAAAAAGGCAACTGAAAATCTTTTATCTGACAACAATAAAGACCCCTAAAAACATGTCACAGCTTCACAACTGTTCAAGAAATCTTATCTAAAAATGTCATATTTTCATAAATATTCAACAAACATATATTTTGTATTTTTGCACAAAATTGAACCCAGAACACATGTGAAGACAAATAGTGGTTTACTTTGACATAGTCATCATCATCATGAGGCTGTAGATTGTTGCAAAAAAGGCAGCTGAAAAATCCTTTATCTGACAATAATACAAACCCCTAAAAACATGTCACAGCTTCACAACTGTTCAAGATATCTTATCTTATCTGATATTGTTTGCACCAAATTACTACTTTTTGATATCATCATCATGTGGCTGTAGATATGGTGCAAAAAAGGCAACAGAAAAATCTGACAGCAGTATATAGAAAATGCCTCCGTGACATGATGGTGCCAGTAAATGGTGAGTGGATAAATGGATGTATGCTCCGGTAGTCTGAAATGGACGGCTCTTTCACAACACACTTGAAGTAACAGTACAAGGAACCCTGTCACTTCATTTGGGGTTGTGTGTTTCCAGTTCTTGGCAAAACAGTTGTCTGGTTTCGCACCAATCTTTGCCTCAGCATAACGGTTTTTTCTTTAGCAAACACAGCAAGAATTTCTTTACTGAAGAAAATATCCACTGGTTCATTTGTTCCTTCTGGCAGAAAAAAACCAGAAGTGCCAGTAAATGGGGTACTCCAGGAAAGCCTTTCAAATCACAATATCAGTCATCAACCATTGGGGGGCATGGCAAATCTTCCTCGGACTCGTCAGATGATGATGATTCTGAATCAAAAGCGGCAATGATATCTTCGTCATGTGCAGACTCAGGCACAAAATCTTTATAATCTGTGGGCTTTGACTGAATACTCTCACAAGAACTATCAGTGTCACTTCGAAGTGTCATGCCGTCAATTCACTGTCGAGGATGTTTTGAATGGCATTTCGTTAAATTTATCATAGTCATAACCATCAAACTGTTTAGAAGTGTCTTCAAATTCACTTTTTGAAGCAAAATCAAGAAAATCACATGCATCATCAGAAAAAGGAGAAGTATGACCACCACGATGGTTGTGAGAATTTGACGCCATGATGAATTTTTTGTCAATGTCTCACCGACATGGAAGCTAACTACAAAAATTTGTCAACTATTTACTACGAAGTTATTTCCCTTAATCATACAGAAGTGAATAAGCTAGAGGTTTCAACTAAATTCAACATAAAAATTGCGATTTTAACATGCCGGCGAACGTCCGAAGCTAAAATCACAAGAGGTGTGACATTGGTGGCAGTAAGCAAACGTCGCCTCGTCGCATAACGTGCGACGCTGGTAGTCAGTGGGTTGTTTGTTGTTTGTTTGAGTATCCAGAAGCCATGAGTTGTTAACCCTTAGGCTCGGTATTATGGATATCGCAACCTTTCGGCCTTGATTCCATTGTAAATACCGTAAATCTGGGAGAAATGTGGCTTTTCTGCCTACCCCCGGGATTGAACCTGGACCACAGGAAGTTCGTCACCCGGTCACCGCGCAATCCAGTTTGGCCAACTACGCTAGAGAGCCGGGCGTAGTCAGTGGGTTAAAAGATATTGCAGCCTAGCTGTAGATGACAACATAACTTACCAACTGTCCTTTTAAGGGATGACACAGAAAAAGGAGACAGCAAAAAGTGAAAAAAATATTCAACAAAAATGACACTTACATTTTTACACTCTTCACATTTGACTGTACTGACCAGGTGTCCACCAAATAATCCATCGAGAAATGTATGCTTCACTTGTCGGCCATACTCTGTCAAATACAAGCATGACACTATAGTTTTACTTAATACAGGCTGTCACTTAAAATTATTTTCATGTGGCCCATAGCCTTTTTAATTCATTATAAACCAACAGATGAAACGATTTGGCTATGTGATGACAATGTTTTGGTACTA
>CAJHNH020008502.1:259509-361234 GCA_905116865.2 Candidula unifasciata
ATAATGGGCAGAGCGTCCCACATTTTTACAGACCATCAGCACTGTGGGTAATGTGGTCAGCATTACACCGGCTGTCTTTACTTTCCCAGGACATAGCCAAGCATTAATTGCGAGTCAAATTAAAAATATTAACAAAGTAGATGAGTTGTCAGAATAAAGGCTGCTGAATTTTTTAATTGAAAATTTCTAGTCCAAAATGCTTTTCATCTGTAGCAGATACACTGAAATTGGTGTGCCTTAGGCAGTACTACTTGTATAACTGTCAGTTTGTCATGACTGACCAATTCCATCCACAATGAACTGCAAGTCTAGTGGTGCCACCTTATGCATTTACCATTTGTGCAAGCTTCTGGATTTTATGGAATTGATCTGTTTCATGGGTTTTCAAATGATAGGCATTTGATGGTCTCTTGTCTATTTTCTTTAATCATTTTAGTTTTCCACAGAAATCACACTGCTGCTTTAGTAGGTGCTTCTTAGCTTATCTGCTAATTGTTACTGCAGCATCACAGATACAAAATCAAACATACTTCTTGCCTGTTTAGGTTTCAGAGCCCCGTTTTAGGGGGAAAGAATAGGACCCCCCACCCACTAATCATACATACTATACCAATCATGTTGTAAAAGTAGACTGATTAAGGGTGTTTCCTTCTAAGCCAAAGTGCGTGTGACTGAGAGGTAGGGAAACCAACAGTCTGCACAAAAATAAGCCTTTTCTGTAAAATATATTTGCAGGCTAAACTCATGTTCTGGAACGAGACTAATATCCAGAAGTGGTGGAAAAAAACTAGAACTTTCTGCCGCAGTTTACAGCTGGTGAAATCAAAGAACAAGATGAAGAAGAAACATACTTTTTACAAACTTGAGTGAAGAGAGCTATTGGGTTAACCGTTCCATTTCTTGTGGTGCCACCCCTCATCTCTTGAACAAAGTTCAGTAAAGCCAACATCACCGGTCCAGGATCTCCAAATACTGTTTGTATACTTGACTGGAAAATATAAAAAGAGAACAGGAAAAAGTTTACTTGAAAACAGAAGTTACGTATTTACGTAGTGGAGCTAACATTACTTACTCCTGTGACAACACTGTTCAAGCAGGGATGGATATTTTGTGACGGGCTTACTAAGAAACTAAGTGATTTTATATACATTATTTTGTTTCTAATAGTATCATTTGTCAATCGTAACTGACCTCTACTATGGTATGAGGATGTAGGCAAACGAGACATGAATGATACAGGTACTGAGGTTGACATGTGAGAACAAAATGCCATGGGTCGTGTTCTATAAAGGGGGCACATAAGGTAGGGATTGAGAATGAAGGAAGAAATGACTGCAGAAAGGATGAGAGCTGAGCGTCTGAGAAGAAACAGACTAAACACAAATGTTGACAAGAACGGTCCTGAAATATTATGCTATAATTGTGAAAAACTGTTATTAACGTGGGCTTGTCTTGCTTGTCACAGTTGCCATCACCGTGGGCTGCGAGTCCCATGCCTCCTCACAGTGCAATAAAACACTATTGTCTGGAAAGACTGAAAGGTGCCAAGCAATTATATCATAATTGCATCCCTGTCCGTTTGTGTCATTTGCTGATCAAGGATTTTTTTTTGGTCATTTGTGACCTGGTATTGTGAAGCTGACTAATTCTACTTCTCGTCTGCACTGACATTTTTTCAAAACTAACTTCAGAGTGTTGTCTCTTTGCCTTCCCCTGCTCTTTTTAAATCAATTATTCCAATTGTAACCAAGTACTTGAGTCCATTCCTTCTCACAACATGTCTCAAAAACTCGAAAAACACTAAGTCTCCAATTTCTCTAATCCAGAATAAAATAGAAGGCATGATAAAATAAAACACCTTCTAATGGCTTTATTACAAATATATGAAATGTACATTAGAAGGTATAGCAGAACTGAACAAAAGCCAAGTGATAAAATTAAAGAAGCAAGCAATGCACCAGGGTCATCAGGAGTTGCCACAGACATTCAGATGTGTTTAAATTAGGGCAACAGCCAGCATGGGAATGGAGGTGGAGGCAGTAATAGCAGCTTTTCTGTAGCTGGAGGTAGAACAATTCAAACAAGTTTTTAAACTGTAATGGACTCACAGAGTATGCTCCAGAAAACAGAAGCATGTGTGCCATGTGCAGAATGATTTGCACCCCTGAACAGACTAGGGTCAAGAGTAATCTTTGAATTTCTGTCCATCACAAAAAATGTGCAGAGCGAAATGAACAGATAGGATTCTGCAACTCCTCTGGGTGGTGAGCTACTTTATAACAAAGAGGACGTTGTGAAGGCTATCCGTTATCAAGTGAAAAGTGAACAGAGTATCAACACCGGCCTCACTGATTCAAGAGGGAGTGTGTAGAGGGTCTGGATGACACTGAACGGAAAAAAAAAACAAGACATACATATACCCAGGTTGCCACTGGCACCAAATGATGGCCAATGAAGGCATGTATGGGGATGTTCCAAGGACAATGATGTCAGTTCTTCAAAAACTCTAGATATTATGTTATCACAACCAATGTTATTTGACAGGGAAGCCATCCCGAGGCACACCTACTGACTGTTCCCATGAGATACAGGGTTATAATGTCTCCTATCCTGACCTCAGAGACAGCAATTGTGTGCTTCACTTAGGTTTTGTTCCAGGTCACTAGATGTAAGAAGAGCATGCTCTATTCAGTCAGGCACTGATGCCTGTGGTGTTATTAGTGGAGACATTTTGGAGTTAAAGGAAGCTGATTATTTATCTCTATGACAGTGCTCACATTATTTAAAAAACTTACAAGTTTAGTAAGTTGATATCTATTTGACTGCTCATATTAAAATTTACCAGTTTAGTAAGTTGATATCTATTTGACTGCTCATATTAAAATTTACCAGTTTAGTAAGTTGATATCTGACTGTGCTCACATGAAAACTCACCAGTTTATTAAACTGATGATATTTCTGTGGTGGTGATCATTAAAAACTCACCAGTTTATTAAGTTGATGATATATATGTAGTGGTGGTCATTAAAACTCACCAGTTTATTAAGTTGATGACATCTCTGTGGTGGTGATCATAAAAACTCACCAGTTTAATAAACTGATCTGTGGTGGTGATCATAAAAACTCACCAGTTTAATAAACTGATATCTCTGTGGTGGTGATCATTAAAACTCACCAGTTTATTAGGTTGATGACATCTCTGTGGTGGTGATCATAAAAACTCACCAGTTTATTAAGTTGATGATATCTCTGTGGTAGTGGTCATTAAAACTCACCAGTTTATTAAGTTGATGATATCTCTGTGGTGGTGGTAAAAACTCACCAGATTATTAAATGATATCTCTGTGGTAGTGGTCATTAGTTTTATTAAGTTGATGATATCTCTGTGGTGGTGATCATAAAAACTCACCAGTTTATTAAGTTGATGATATCTATGTGGTGGTGGTCATTAAAACTCACCAGTTTATTAAGTTGATGATATCTCTGTGGTGGTGATAATTAAAACTCACCAGTTTATTAAGTTGATGATATATATGTGGTGGTGATCATTAAAACTCACCAGTTTATTAAGTTGATGATATCTCTGTGGTGGTGATCATTAAAATTCACCAGTTTATTAAGTTGATGACATCTCTGTGGTGGTGATCATTAAAACTCACCAGTGTATTAAGTTGATGATATCTCTGTGGTGGTGATCATTAAAACTCACCAGTTTATTAAGTTGATGACATCTCTGTGGTGGTGATCATAAAAACTCACCAGTTTATTAAGTTGATGATATCTCTGTGGTGGTGATCATTAAAACTCACCAGTTTATTAAGTTGATGATATCTCTGTGGTGGTGATCATTAAAACTCACCAGTTTATTAAGTTGATGATATATATGTAGTGGTGGTCATTAAAATTCACCAGTTTATTAGGTTGATGATATCTCTGTGGTGGTGATCATTAAAACTCACCAGTTTATTAAGTTGATGATATCTCTGTGGTGGTGATCATAAAACTCACTAGTTTATTAAGTTTTATGATATCTCTGTGGTGGTGTTCACACTGAAACTTACTAGTTTAGATTTCACTGGGGCTTCATCTTCTTTGTCATCATCACTGGAACTAGCATCTGTGTCCTTACTGGACTCTGGGGCAGGTATTGTGTACAGTCTGCCAGCCTTGCATCGGTCAACCAGCAAGTTCTCTAGGCCTCTCGTCTGGCACAAGCTCTGATAAAGAAATGGTTAGAATACAGAAATACTGTGCTTTCATTAAAGTAAGACCTTTTCGAAAACATAACCCCTAATACAATATTTCAGGATGCTGAAGTACACATTAAAATGAATTAAGGGTGCTGAGTTAGTCATACACCGAAGTAAACTTTTTTTTTCTGCAGTGAGGTGCTGTGGTCATTTGGAGGTGACAGGTTTGATTCCTGGTGTGGTAACTGCAGTCTTAAAATTTTATGGTTTTTAGTGTGTACTTCTATCACTCTACTTCTTTCTATAAGTGCCAATAAATAAATGTCTATTTACTAGGGCTGTACCGAATAGTGATTTTCACTATTCGGCCGGATACGAATAGTGGGACCAACTATTCGGCCGAATACGAATAGTGTATCATCATCATCAGGGGCCTTGCCGACTGGCGTGGGCGATCATGCCTCTCCACAATCTGCTATCTCCTGCAGCATGTATCAGTTCGTGTGCTGACACACCTCCATGCCATGCAACTAGACTGTCAAGAATCTTCTATCGTTGTTTTCCTCTATCCCTCCTTCCACAGATCTTTCCAGTGGTCACCAAATGTTCCATTTTCCCTCTTCTCACAACATCGCTGAAAAATGACGACTGTCTCCTTCTGATGTCAGTGATTAGTTGTCTTCGGGCTCCCGCCTCTTTCAAAACCATCGTTCTCTCGGCCGATCGTTCGATGTAATTTAAACGCACCTTCATATTCTCGTTAGCAATATCTTCAAATTGATTTGGGCGAAGACACCCTGAAAGAATGAAAAATGCATGATCTCTCTCTCTCTCACACACACACACGCGCGCGCACACACACTGCGGTTGGCATTTTATGCAGTTTGTACCACACAGCCGGGTCGCAGTTTCCCCCGCTACGATAGACTTAGGCAACAGCAACTATTGTGTTAATGAGAGTTATTTCAGTCCATCACAGTGTATGCAGAAACGAGAGTAAGGTAACCACTATTCGTATTCGGCTCGACCGCAACTATTCGGCCAAATACTGAATAGTTATTAGGTCGAATACGAAGCAAATATTCGGTACAGCCCTACTATTTATTATATCTGTTTCTATGGCCTCAAAGGTTCCCCACCTGTTTATTTCTATGTATTACAGGAAAACTTGACAGATAAGCAAACTGTTAATATTATCTCTAGAGATGAAGTTCTGTCTCCCCTCCTTTCTAGATCTCCGGCTGTTATGACACATTCCAGCTATTCCCTTTCCAAGAGGCATTCAAAGAAAGTAAATTGCTCTTGATGTGGGCAATCAGTTCTCTTCATGAGCCAATTTTCCCAAAGATAATCACCACTACATCCTGCATCTGTCCATGTTGTTCTCATCGCTCCTCTATAAAACCACACCCCTGCAGCTGCCAAATGAACTATAAATGTGAACACACAGTATTCATTGTAAACATTATGGTAGATAAGAATATCGTGAAAAATAATACTCTACACATATTTTTTACCTTACCTGCATCACAGCATTGAAGAAACATGTATTTCCAAGATTGCTCAGACCCTAGAAGAACCAAAAAAGAAACAATGCACTCAAATGTCTATTACAATAAGTAAATGATAAACAGTTTTTGAAGAAACAACATCACAGCACACCAGGCATACCCATAGATGCTCCACTGCATAAAGTAAATGTCATAGGTTATTGACGCTAACTGTTTACAGCAAAAATTTTAATGTGTTCAAAACAACATTCGATGTCACGTTTTAAACTAGAACAAGGTCAGAGAAAGAAGCAAGATGAAGATGGAACTTTGCTTATTAACACTTTCTGTTTGTCTATAAGAAGTGACGATGGCCATCCTTTCAGCCACAATGTTTGATGTTTAAAAAAAGAATCGTCATTTCAGCATTTGGGACATTCCCATAGCATTCCATCCCCATCTTCAGCAGCAAGCATAGAGTTTCAATTCTGATGGTACCAGTAACAGTCTGCTTGTATATCCATCTCGCCTTTCCCCTGAGTGTTAAGCGTCAGCCAGATCCCCTGGTCACTCCTCACAGCGCCATTTTCCTCAGTAATGATTCATCTGTTCATTCGCCCCTAAAGGGCCCTTACAACATATATATATAGCTTGTTCATTTCCCAAACACCGGCATGATCTATAGAGAAAATATAAAAAGGAGGCTAACTACCTGGGACCTTTGAAGCAATACTTGTCACTGTGCACATAGCATGCTGCCTTGACCTTTCTCAACATGCTCTGTGAGCCAGTTACAAGTATGACATGTGTGTATATCTGATTTTTAAGCCAGAAGGAAAGGCTACAGTGACTGCCTCCATCTCCATTCTCAAACTAGATTTTGTGGTATTATATGCCAGGCTCTGTGTTGCACTAAGCGACATCCACTTGCTTTTGCCTTTCATCCACTAATGGTACAGTGGGATTTATGGGTGAGCAGTTGGGTGATAAGGCAATATTTGTTATATGTATTGACATCCTAGCATATTAGTCAGACCCAATCGTGATCTCAGTGTCTCCATGCTCAAGGTTTCCTGTAGCAGCTGACTGGCACGTTTTCTTTCTTTGCCCCATAACCGGTTTCTCCATGCTTCTCCTCATTTAACACCCATTTCCAACAGGCAGTTCATCGTCGCCAACTCCTCTGTCTCAAAATGTCCAGAATGAAGCACATTCAGTATGTCTGCCTTGTCCATACTTCTTCCTCAGCAACCACTACATGAAGTCACGTCGGCTCTTTTATTTTCTTTCATATCCCAGGGTGCACAGCCAAGATAGTTTCTTGAGGCTGGACTGGATGCTGCAAAAACCCCTTCTAGTCATGAGTTCTTCATAAAGCCATAAGGTCAATCTTGGCATTACATGTTTTTGGAGAGCTAAGCAACAAGACACACTTGTAGGTTTAATGCTCACTGAAATGCTGGCTGAAAGCCATAGTAGTTCAGGGGCTAGAAGCCTACCTGCTTGAAATATGAATCCATATTTTTCAACAAATGACCTTGGCTACCAGGTTGATCCAGTGTACTGGAAGCAACCTACACCTACTGTGATGTGAGCAAATCACCAATCCAATGGTCTAGAAAAAAATTGGTCTAGTGCCACATGTACCACTGGCGTGAAGTTTATATTTTACTTACCCAACATACTAAATACGCTGTCTACTGTCGATATCAATACAAAATATAGTAATACCTTTTTAAAACATCTGGTTTAGTAATGAATGAAGACACACGTGTGAAGCCATAACCAGATACAGACTCTTACAAGCGTATCTAACAAATGTATTCTTAACAGTGTATTCTTAAAAGTACATTACCTTGACTTTCATACAAGATACTGGGCTGGTGTTTTTACCTACAGGAGTATTAACAAAAACTGGGGCTGCTTCCGCAACTGGGCTTTCTAATGATCGACCTGCAAAGTAACAAAGTACAAATTAAACACATAACTGGGATTTCTACTTCAATTAAACAATCTTTCATAATAGGAAAATGAAACACAGAAATGGGTTTTCTACAATACAAATTTCAGCGTAACAAATCGCAGGCCACCAAATAAAACATGCAACTGGACTTTCTACTGATCGACTAGCAGGGTCATGAAATAACACACTTTAAGGTACATTCAGCAATTGTCCTTTCAAATGACAGATCTGTGATGTAATATAACTATACGGTCATGAAATTTAACAGGCAACATGGCTTTCTAGTGACTACTTCTAACCTTCTCACCCTGAAAACAATATTTCTTACTGTTCCTGTTTTTAACTGAAATGTCTTTGTACAATGTCTTGTATGCCTGTATGATGGCTTCAGTACTGGCTGCAACTGCATAGTGTGTACACATAGTGGATTTGATAATTTTTACCCTAAAAATATTTTTAGACAGTTTCATAGAATCATAAAGATGCATTTTTGTAACGGAATTCGGGAAAAAAACACATCATTTTTTTAAAATAGATTTTAGGGGGCGAAAGGGTTCAAAGGCAACCTAGCTACTATGAAAGGCAGCACAAATAATTACTATAAAAGGGAATCTAACCTGACCACTATAAATAAGCAAATCTGTCGCCTCGAAATGGGGCGCAATTTTCATTATTTTAAAGCCCCAACCCCGTAGTAGTTGGGAAACCTAATATGCCTAACAGTTGAACAGGGTTTCTAATGCCTCTCCCCGGGTGATCCTCTTCCGCATGGTGGCATTTTGTGTCACCGGGTGTTTATTGCTTGGTGGATGTCCTGATGGGGTTAAATCTCACTCACCACTATAAATGGCAAGCCGGTGAACCACTATAAAGGCATGCTGGCAAACCACTCAAGAAACAACCCAGTGAACCACTACAAAAGACCACCCTGCAAAGCCTGCCTAACCACTAATAACGTAACCCAGATGACTACTATAAGAGGTCACTCGCTACAACTTAAACTACTAGTTCCAAAACAACTCACCTGGTAAAGGAACCGGGTCTGGCTTTGAAATCCCTGACTGCTTCTGCAGAAAGTCTATACAACCCTGTATCCTGGGATTGTGGGGGACCTCTTCATCACATATGTAACACCTGTGTGGAGTATTTCATGATCTGATAAGACACATCCACTGGCCTCTAAGTCACAGAGCAGTAAACAATGTAACTAACATGCTTTCCCAAAAATCAGAACAGGTCTTGTATTATTTTTGCTTCAAAAAATTCACTAGAACTTATTTTTGGGAATGTCTTAATATTTTGTTCCCAAAAACTGTTCTTCAGCAATCTCTGGTTATGCACTGAATCCACTGAAGGCCACAAATTGGAATGTCAGTTTGAGGTCTCACAAGAATTTCGGAGAGATTTCAGGCAACTGAAAAGAAAATGTGGAGAATTGTCACCGAACAAGTCACCCTAGATGCACCAATAGATGTGATGACCGATACCTCAATCTATCAGCCCCTCCCCGTCCAACAGTGTTTTGTTCCACCCTAAGATTTCAGTCAAGACAAACTATGAACGTTAATGTCAGTCAAAGCACCATTTGGAGACATCTGCATAAATTTAGACTGGCTGCTTGACGTCCTGCAGCCAAAATAACTCTTACTCTTTTTTACTGCAGAGCCTGTGTTGCTAGGTGTCTCGAACACATCACACAGACAAGGTAAAATGGAGTCAAGTCCTCTTCCCTGATGAATCTCGCTTTACTGTGTCATTCAATGATGATAGGATCTGAGTCTGGAGATGACCTGGAGAGTGATTTACTGATGATACAATACGAGAGGTGGATCGTTATGGTAGGGGATCTGTTTGGGGTCTGCAGAGGCTTCTACAGACACTGCAGGACCCCACGCTACATCATCCAAGGCAACTTGACCAGCCCAAGATACCAGAAAAGAAATCTTGAGACCAACAGTTCAAGTGGTAATGCCATCCTCCAAGACAATAATGCTCAATCCCCATCGAGCTTGTATGGTGAATGACTTCATTCGGCACTGTGGGAATCACCAGGATGGAGTGGCCAGCTCATTCACCTGACCTTTCTATAAGTGAGCACCTATGCGATGTCTTGGTCAAAGATTTTCAACAAATAATCCCCTGCCAATAGATGTTGCGTAGTTGACCCTTTAGAATCTTGTGGACTTAATGCATCTACGCTGTCTTGAATGCCTTGCTGCAAACAGTGGTAATAATCCATTTTGAAATGTCTAGATGTCCAACATTTATTAAGTGTTGTTTTAAAAGGTGGGGGGGGGGGGGGGGGGGGCGCCGTACTTCACAGCTTCATTGCATCTAATGGATATGTCTTTCCATTATGTGATATGTCAATTTGGTATTCAATAAATGCTGTTTTCACTCATATTACTTAAAGTTTTATTTTAAGGTTTCATCCAAGGTTTTTTTTTAAGTGGCCCTTGACCTTTGACTAGTAGTATATTTCGAAGAAAAACAATAATAAAATGTAGATAAATGTATTTTAATTTATTAATGATCTGCGCAAAACTACTGTTTTGTTTAGGATTTTTTCTGCAATTGTAATAAGGCCATTTTTTTTAGTGTTATCCAGGTGAAAAAGTCAACCAGGGAGACCGAACGTCTGTGAGGTTGCATGCAATTATCAACCTCTTTCAGTCACCCTCATAGATGCACCATTCTACCAAACAGAGGGGACATATCATCAAACTCATCATCTGCCGTGCCAAAAAGTGCAGGCTGTCATATTTCACCATTTCACAAGATCTTCGAAATCATTGATCAGACCAGTGCTCTAGTCTGGCCCTCTCCATATGGCAAATCCATACAATTATTTCTCTCTTTCCCTCTCCCTTGATCTTTTTTTTTTCATTACCAGCTGCTACCAATTTCTCAAGGCCATTCCTTCTAATAACATGTCTGTGGGTCTCTGTGCCAAAGTGGTCAAGCCATTATCCTTCCACTCTGAAGGCTGTGGGTTCATTTCATGAGTGCAGCCTTCGGTTCACAAGTGCAGTTTTTAGAAGATCCTGGAGATCATTACTACTGGCGGCAGCTAGCCATTCTGAGGACAGAGACTTGAGTTACGTGCGATAAAACTCGGTGCAGTGAAGTTGATAATATGTCTGAAAAACATAGACTGAAGTTTCTCAAACCAGTTTATGATTTTCATTTATCTCCAGGAAGGCTGCCTCATTTGTTCTATTACTCCACAACATTTTTTGCAAAGTTTTCCAAAAACAACGGCACAATGCTTACCATGTGACCCATGTAGTCAGATTAACAACAATGCTGTGAATACCCGAATGTGGTGTTTTGTAATGCTTCAGTGCGTGCTTGTTGTGGGAGTTACGATCACAGCCCTGGAAATATACAAAATGACAACTACTATCACTAAGTGCAACATACCATTGAGTCTGCCAAACTTTTGCTCTTCATTCTGTCACGTGTCCTTTGCAGAACATGACTCTCATCATTATCATGTAGCAGGCCCTTTGCAGAATGTTGCTTTCATCACAGTCGGTCTAAAAGAAACTCAGTTTTTCGCCAGCTCTCTTATCACAGGCATTTTTATACCCAATGTGTTACTTATATCCTGTGCCCAATCTTTGTACTGATTGGCTCCTGCCACTTTTTCCTGGTACCATGTTTTTCTGCTATTGTTCTTCAAATCTGCATGATATGGCAAAATATTTCAGTCTCTAGGACAAGGTGCTGGTTACTTGATGGATGGATCTTTTAGTAAGTCAGTATTTCTTTTCTTCTCAATCCATGGTATATTATTTCAGTTAAAAAGCGCCACCCTAACCCCGTTTTTTCTTTCTTAATGACTCTGCAAAATCACTCCTCCAGAACATCTCTACCAACAAAACACAGAAGTTTTACCTGGTAGCCACATTGTAAGCAAATGCATACTGTAGTCTCCAGCGGCTCCAGATCATCCCCATCTGCCGGGGGTGCACCTTCAATTAAACCCCCAAAGAGGTCTCGTGAAGATGACTTAGAACCATCTTTAACGCAACCCTGAAAGAAAATATTGCAGATAATTGGGAAACAGAAAAGATGGCAAACAACACTTTATAGACAGATACAGAAGGATTATAATGATCACAGCTAGCAGGACAAGACTATACGCCTTTTCTGTGTGTCCTTAAACAAGGGGGTGACAGGTTATGTTGTGGTCTACAGCTAAGCTGCAAATTCAGCACCTTTTGGCCCAACACATTTTATTTTATCCAACTCTTTATCAGATGCCTTTTATAAAATGTTTGATAAGGGGAAGTAGCTCTAACACACACCTCCACAAATGTAGTTACAATACTAGAGAATGTGATGCCCGTGTTATAAAGGTGCCTGAAAGAGAAGTAAAGAGTAAGCAAGTAAGTACAGGACCCTTTTCCATGCCTTTAGGTATATTGGGCATATAGGGCTAAGCCTATATTTTATAGACCAATTAACACTAGGTGGGTGATGTGGTCAATATCACGCCAGTCGCCTATCATTACCAGGACTTTCTCTGGTACCTATTTAAGGCTGGATCGACCTGGAAGCCAAGGCCCTTTTTTTTAAAAGTCCACCTCCATCAAGACCTGAACCCACAACCTTTGGATCCGCAGGTGAACGTCTAGCTGCAACACCATGGCAGCTCTAGATTCAAAGAGTATTAACACTAATCTCCCTTGTGTGTTGTAAGAGTTTAATGTTGAATTAAGATACGACATCACAGCACTCGGTACACCTCCATAAGAGCTCCGTCCCCATCTTCAGCAGCAAGCAAAGCTGTCATAAATTAAGAGATCTTTGATAAGGGTTGGTGTGAGACTGGCGACCTGATTCTGCAGAACAAATAGCTGCAAAAATTGTACCAGTCATGAAATAATTTACAAAAGGCTCGGCTTTAGTTAGTTAAGGACCTACAATCCACTGGAAAATGAAAGGTAGTACAAGAGATTATGAACTGCAGAAAGACCACACACAACAACAAAATAAGAACAGAAGGGGAAAAAAGACCAGAAGTAGAATTAGTCAGTTTCCCAATAAAACACAAAATGAGGACAAATTATCTGCTGTGGTTAGAAAGCCTTCATCAGCATGGGGGGAAAAAAAGGACAATACAGCTAAATAGTTGTTGGCTGGCACCTTTTTGTCTTTTCAGATGACAGTGTTTTGTACTTTAGGGAGGCATGGTAATTATAGCCCATGGTGACAACAAATGCGACTAGTGAGGCATAAAGTGTGTTTAGAAAAGTTCCCACAGGTGGACAGATCCAAAAGCTTCTGCAGAATACCTTGTTCCAAGCGTGATTAGTGTTACTTTATTTGAGGGCCATTTTTAATCAGACATATGATGCTAACACATCTGGTCATGCTGACACAAGAGGTAATGAGCCAGCGGACCAACAGACAAGTAACGTAATGTGTACATGAAGAAGCAAGGACAGAGTAGATGTCATCAACGCTGTAAGGACTGGAATAGTGGAAAAATGACGAGTCTCTGACACCAACAAGATTACATGACATGGGAGTAAAGCATGCGGAAGCACATCTATACTGTCTTCAAGGCCGAGACAGGAGACATAGCCTGCTCCTCATGGAAACAATCAGTTGAGGTATCTTGGAGTCTCTGCTGCGTCTGAGGACTGAGCATGCGTAAGAATGCCCAAGGTGCAGTGTCATTGATTGAGACAACATAACATATGATGCTAGATATATTTTTTATAGGTCAGTCAGCACTTAAGGATGATGTGGTCTACATTACACCAACAATCTTTTTTCCCAGGATACAAGCTGGTACACATTTTAGGCTGGGGCAACAAGAGAGCATATTCAAATCCAAGACCTTTGGGCTAGCTGGCAAGCATCTAGCCACTTTATTAAATTCTATTTCTTCTTTTTAACTTACAGAGCACTCTCCTAGGGTGATATCCGACTTCTGCACAGCTTTTCTCATTGCTGCCAGGTTGACAGCTTTCGAAACATGGGGGCATCCTGGAATGTAACAGAAAAGTTAGTTACGTATCTTTTACAAGATGTTCCAGAACCAACACAAGCATTTTTTGGCTCCTGTTTTTCTGGGCACATTTTATGTTTAGTAGTTCGCCACTGCTTTCGGAACGGTCAGCTCTTGGTACCACTGTTAAAACCAACCGCAAGACAAATCGACTGTAGTTGGGATCCAAGCGCGTTCACAATGCTTAAGCTACAGACGTCGATGGAAGGTAACAGTCAAATACCCTGCTCAACACTTAGGGGTCAGAAGCCTCTCTTTACTCCCTGTAACTGCCACTTTTAAGGGTAGGGTAGGACAGAGGAACCCTGTGACTAAGGATCTAGGGCTGCGTGACTAGTGTAGGAGACACCATGTCTGAAGCACTTCAAAGAGTGTTTAGCCCGGGAAAGGTTGGGGCGTAGGGGGGGGGGGGGCTATTTAACTAAGTCTGCCCAGTGGTCAAAATGTGGCAAATGGACTTCATCGCGGGTCAGAGGCCTGGGCCCCAGCGTATAAAGATAACTCTTTTGGCAATGATACACAGGCCAGTTGCTAGTCCTCTGCTGGTCAGATTCAGCCCATGAGCCTTCAGTTGAATAGCCCTAGTGTAAAGGGTCGCATATTTTTTTGTTCTTCTACTTATCAGAACAGTTAAACAGCTAGGAAATGACTTACCACTGTAACAGTTTGTATGCCTAGCAATGCTGTGTGTCTGTTAGTCTGGTCTAGGTTTGTGTCTGTCAGTCTGGTCTAGGTTTGTGTCTGTAAGTCTGGTCTAGGTTTGTGTCTGTTAGTCTGGTTTAGGTTTGTGTCTGTTAGTCTGGTCTAGGTTTGTGTCTGTTTGTCTGGTCTAGGTTTGTGTCTGTTAGTCTGGTCTAGGTTTGTGTCTGTTAGTCTGGTCAAGGTTTCTGTCTCAGTCTTGTCAAAATAGTTCTTATCATACAATGATCATAAACTTATGTATGCTAGCATTTGTTCACAAACACACACACAAAAAGCCAAAGGCATATACTGGAGAAACCAGTAGAATGTTAGCAATACTTCTGACCCACAATGCAAAAATGACTCCACTGCTGCCATAAAATCTTGCTCTGAGGATAAAACCAGAATTGTGTCCTTGGAAAATAACATCATTCAGTTTTGTGTTCTCAGCCCTATAGGAATTGATGTTCAGCATATCATTATCCAATTTTTTGTCCTACATATTCCCTGCTCCTCTGTTTCATACTCTTCCTGTACCTATTTTATCCTGATTTTATTAGCTCCACACAAACTTTTCAACTGTTTATAAATATTTAGTTATGTCCATTAACTATCTGAGTCCCAGAGAACGCATCACACGCTAATTTGTATCAACCGCGAGGCCCAATCGATGCGTGACAAGTGAAGGTTTTAAATCTACAACTGACTTGTTGTAAAATGCGGACCGGTAAATTTCAACTTTCTTTTGAGTTCTTTGTGTCTGATGTCAGGCATGGTCATTTAGAAACGTGGTTTGAAAGACGAAAATATAGTATATTACTGAGATTTGCCGAGTTAATCAGTGTTTGTTTGAAAAGAATATGGCCGCCAAGCAACATTCTACATGCATACCAGCATGATTTATGGCTTTAGAAGCCTCAAATTTAAATAATGTAGGTTTTTATTAGATTTATCCAAAGTTAGATAGATAATGTTGCGATTTGGCGTATTTCAGTCATTTATAGAGTCAAACTTTGATGAGGGATATGTCTAATGTGTACCTCACGCGAAGGGTACAACGATAGCAAAGTCATCTGGCACATAAAGAACAAACATTAGAGAAAAGACAATTTTCTTCAGTGGCAGTTAGTTTTAGTGCAACTCCCCTTATTATTTAGGAACATAGCTAAAAAATTACAGGCAAATTGAGTGTTATATAAACTTCGTTTTGTGTGAAGATACTTATTGTTTTGGGAGTCAGTTTTCTTTACCAAATAATGGTGATCTGTTATGATGCTTCAAAAGATTCTTTGGAACAAAATCTAATGTATAGATTGAGTTTCTATTTTACTTATACATTATTAAGTGGTTCATATTCATTTGTGATTCATTATTGATATATTGTAACCAGTTTTCCTTGAGTTCCATGGTGATTAGTGGAAATTTTTTATTTCAATTTATTTTTGTAAACATACCATCTGTTTATTTACTAATATTTTATTGTTAGCGCAATTATTTGTTGTAGCTATATTCTATAACTATTCCTCAACAATCCCTGGTCACTTTGATGTACAATATGTGTATGCTGCGTGGCAACTGAATTAGTATGGTCTGTTTCAATGTGGTACACTTGTAAAATTTAAAAACTGCATTACCACGCCTTGGGCCTCTGATGCTAAACCCCTTGGGACTCAAAGAGTTAATTAAGACTCTAGTTGAAATATACAGCTGTATTTGTGCATGTCTTTGTTCCATCTGTTGAATTTTCTAGTCACAGTGTGTGCTGTGTTTAATTACTTCACAATGAACATAAACACAATTAACCACACACAAAAATACACAACCCAAAAAAGTCTCACCATTTCCATCTTCACTTGACTCTTCTACCTCATTCTCTTTTGCTTTCCTTATCCGATGTTTTCTATTTTTGCCCATTTTGTATGCAATAGAAGGATCAGCTTCCAAAACTCTCATTAGGAAGTTTCACTGCTGAGGAGCAGAGGAAGAAAAAAAACAATATAGTCCAAAGTTAGAAGAGTAATTCTGTTGACTAAAAAATTTAAAATGTGGACTTCCTGCGACGAACACATCGCGGCAAAACTAGGATTACTTGACAATTTCAAGAGATGCAACACTGCAGACGGTGGTTAGGTTAGTTGCGTATCTTTTACAGGATGTTGCAGAACAAACCTCAACAGCCCCTGGCTGTTGTGTGGTTTTTCTAGGCAAATTTACATCCAGTAGTTTGGCAGACAATACTAGCAGATGATAATAGCGGCCATTGACAATTTCGAGACACGCAACATTACAGACGTTAACATGGAGATGGCAGGAATACCACCCACTCCTACGCACATTAGCGATAGTTTTCTTTCGATTAAACTCACCGCCGAGCGTATCCCCCCCAGCTACGCAGAGTGCGGATGGGGATCTAAACTAGATGCCTGGGACTCATGAGCAAATAAATTGGAGGAAGTTGCAGGAGATGCGGTAGCTGCTGCTCGGAAGTCCCAGCCATCTAGCGTAGCGGTGCGGGAAAACAGTCAGCGGTGTGGCATAGTCGCAGAAACAGGTCCGCAATTAACATATCGCTGAGATCCTGTAAGAGCATTTTTGCGTTATTCGGAGCCGATCCTAGTTTTGCTGCAATTTTTTCCTCAGCAGGAAGTCCGAATTTTTCATAGGACTGAGGCCCTGTTAGGGTATTTGTTTGGCCGCCATAATGCTGGGGTAGAAGTTCAGAGGAGAGCCTACTTAATTGTTTCATATTTATCATCCAAACTAAAATTACCACATTTTTTCTTTTATTAGAAAGGAAATAGAAGACAAAAGAGGTTTGGAAATTTAGGGTCTATTAGATGAAAAATGATAATGAAATGTTTACTATTATTTCACCAATCTAAGTTAAAGGCCACAAATTAGAACAAGTGACTCATTTCAAATATTTAGGATTCATTTTAAGTGACTTGGGGTCAAGACCAGAAATCATGTCTAGGATTTCCCAGACAACATCAGTCCTTGCCAAGCAGCAAACATTATGAAGATCAAAACAAAACATTTCATGTAAAACTAAGATTTGATTGCTCAGAGCACTAGCTATTAGTACATTTACATATGGCTGTAAAACGTGGACCTTTACAGCTGAACTTGAAAGAAAGATACAAGCATTAGAAATGTGATGCTTCAGAAAATTTTTTGCTATCATACAGAGACCACATTACAAATGAAGAGTTTCGTCATTAAATTATGCAGCAAGCTGGCAACTATGTATGAACCTCGGCTCTCCTTGCAATAACGGTCGCTAGTTGGACAGCGACGGCCGCTTAGTTGGAGTTCAGTCCCCTGGCTGCAGTGCAATTACCGAGTGGAAAAGAGGGAACGACACAAATGACATAATTAGGGCTAGGGTTAGGCTAATGTGAGACGCAGCGCATGGTATAGACACCATGGTGAACTCACTGTGTGTTGTGATTCGTGCCGTGTCCACTCCGTAATTGCACTGCAGCCAGGGGACTGAACTCCGACTAAGCGGCCGTCGCCGTCCAAGTAGCGACCGTTATTGCAAGGAGAACGGAAAAATGCAATGGTATGAACATGTTATAAGATTTAACGGCCTCTTATAAACAATACTGCAGGGCTCAGTAGAGGGAAAGAGGAGAAGAGGCAGACCAAGAAAGACCTTCCCAGTTACAGAATCTGACTGAATGGACAGGCCTCAGGCATACAACCATGATGTTCATCTCAACTAACTCAACTGACCGCCAAATGTCGTGAGAGCTGATCAGACAGTCAACAGAAACTGGTGGCCTTAAACTTAACGACACATAGTGTTATGGGATGACGATGTTGATACAAATACAAGTATTAATACTATTATTAAATTTTAAATTCTCATTCTCACAACCTAGCAATTAACTTATTAAGTAAATCAAATCAACAATTTCAAACAAATTATCGTCATCGTGCTGCCTGAAAGTCACTGCTGCAATTTTGAAAATCAAAAGTAAAGTCAGTTCAAGTTCTCTAAACTTGGGAGCAAATTCAATTGTTTATCTCAAATTAAAATATTACAGCGCCGTAGATAATACAAATTTTAAAAATTAACTTTCAATGACATATGAAAAGGGAAAAACCCATTATTAGGTTTACTAAAGAATAAAGTGCAAAATCCAGTCATGATTTTTCAGTCACACATCACTACTTTCTGAGGATTTTTTTTTTCTTCTAACTCGCACGAACGAAAGAAACATTTCTAATTTCTTAGTAAGAATCAAAAACCATAATTCCCTACTTACGGTACTTATACGTACCTGAGAATATAGTAGGTGTTTGTTACATGTGTAACACTATTCCCAGATCCAGGTACGGGCAGAAAACGAATAAAAACCAGAAAAAAAAACGTGCGCAGGTGGCTCCACTTGTTTGTTTCTCTAGCACTTGGACAGGAAGGATGTAACATATGCGCCCACCATCTTCATCATGGAGGCAGTCAGCAACGTTTCAGGCTGTCGTAATTACGTCTGCTCCATTCCCTGCATATTGAGCAATCTCTGACAATTTGTATCTCTTGTTTCGGACCTGAACTGAACAGACAGCTCATATTAGCCATTCCGTTTACTATATTATATAGAAAACAATCTAATACTTTCTGTTAGTTAATTAAAAGGACAATTTTGCATTACGACAGTAAGAATATATATATATATATGTATGTATATATATATATATATATATATATATATATATATATATATATATATACACACACACATACATACACTCACAAACACACACAGTCAATGCAGAGTGAACTTAATCGCATCTCCTCCTGGTGTGCAGATTCTAATGCTCATGTCAACTCTTCGAAGGCCTCAATAACGTGGTTCTCCTTGAACACGCATATTTGCCCAGCTCTCTAGCGAAGTTGGTTAAACTTGACTGTCGCGGCGGCCAGGTGACGAACTCCTTGTGGTCCGGGTTCACTCCCGGGGGTAGGCAGAAAAGCCACATTTCTCCCAGATTTACGGTAATTACAATGGAATCAAGGCCGAAGGGTTGCGATATCCATAGTACCGAGCACTCATGGTTTCTGGATACGTTAAAAAAAAAAGAACACGCATATAGTGAAGGTAGACTTAGCAGCAGTGGAAAGCAGCGAGGAAATTTTGACGAGAACACATCTTATGACATACCTCGGAGTGAGCCTATCTTTCAAAAAACATGTTGACCATGTCATAACAAAAGCACGCAAAGGCCTGTCAGCAATGGGGGTCCTGGCCGCCGCTAACACTGAGCAGAGACTGCTTCTGCTTCTGTTCCAGGGACTTGTACTTTCTCCCATCGAATATGCTCTTGCCATCCTCACTGTCAGCCATACACAGAAGGAAAGACTTGAGACGGTGCAAAATGAAGCAATGCGCATTATTCTAGGGTACACTGGAGACACCTCTTATGTAGCAGTGAGGTACCTTCTTGACTTCCCTACCATGAACTACCGGATCAAGATCTGGAGGGCTCGTGCATACCTCAAGATAAGCTCAGATCTGAAGCACCCTTTGCACCACATGCTCTTCAGGAAAAAGGGCAATAGGTTTAAAAGGGTCAAATCATGGCTGCATAGGGCAGAGGATGACATCATTGAGGTTTGCAGCCTTGCAGACATCCTTCCAGGTGAGGAATGGATACCAGCGTCTAAAGCGCCCAATATCACATTCTATATATATATGTGTGTGTGTGTGTTTGTGTGTGTGTGAGTGTGTGTGTGTGTGTGTATACTTGTATAAATATGTAGTCATGTGTGCTGCACCAGCAAGTAAGCGGGTGGCAGGTAATGAGTGTATGTATGTGTGTGTGTGGGTGTGTGTGTTTTTTTTTTCTTTAACTACTGCGCGTTTGAGAATGCGTGCTGAATTTTAGTAATACAGTGAGATAGTATTTTGGCTACGGGACACCAGTAGCACACATATATCTTCGTGTAGGGAGTCGGCAGTCCGAAACCTAAGTTCAAGGTGTCTCCTTCGTGCCAAAGAACTGCATGGCTGTTGGGTGAACAGTCGTTAACGAAGGCAGTCAGGTCGTTGTTGGGGCGAGGCTTGCTGGTGTATGTAATGTCCTAAATCCCTTCCCCAGCTAATAGTAGGGTACTGCTGGGGTGACAGTTTATTAACCCTCACATAATGCTTCAGGTCCAAATGAACACTAGGCACTGCCACTGTTTTGAGCCGAGGCACAAATTTTTGCTTCTGCCAGACTGTGGCCGTTACTTTTTTTGCTCTATTTGTAGACTGGAAGTATATAGTTTCGTTGCAAAGCCTCTGAGTTGAGTGCATGGCGTGACACTGTGAGCTGCGGATTTCATTTGGAATGTTTTTCGACTGACCAACTTGGTGGTGTCTTCTTTTCCAGAAAATGGCGCAATGCCAGTTGTCGCAATATTGGTGGGGCCATTATTTGATTAAAATTGATCGCGTGTGCAACTGTTGATCTTTTAATGACTTCTGCTACCATCAATGATGAACTGCATTTCTAACGTCGGGCTGTTTGTGTTAGCACTTCAGATGGCTACCATATGCTTTTAATGCGAGTGTATGCTAGATTTGCTGAGAGAGCAGTTTGTCAGTCTTTCCACAAGGGACTGTCAAAAACATTCTGTGTGTTTTTCGTTGGCACAGGAGCGGAGCAAAGATGGGGTGACCCGTTTGCTATGAAGCTGAAATTAAAATTACCAGATTACCGGATTGATCGATAGAATAAGGTATGCAGGGGTAAAAGGTAATGAAAGTGCTGACCAGCTGGCAAGTAATGTATCAATGCAAACGAGAAGAAGCATAGACAGAGTTGATGTCATCAACACTGTAGGGACTAAGCTGTGGGATAATGGTGAATCCCTGACGCTAACACGAATGCATGACCAGGGAATTGAAGCTTGGTGAAGCACGTATGCGCCGTCCTCGACGTCAAGACCTGAGACATTAAAACAAACTTCTCAAGGAAACAACCAGCACAGTCATCTTGGAGTGGCTGCAGCATCGGAGGCCTGAATACGCATGCGAATGTGCAGTGATTTCAATTGTGATATCATAACGTGGGCTGAACGTGGCTCTGTGTAGTCGAGAGCAAATGAAGAACTGAAAAGAACAAGTTTTTTCAAGTAATCAACATTCGCTACAAAGACACGGATAAATATCAACTCGGTTTACAGTCTACAGGGGGGGGGGGGGGGGGAGGGGGGTGTCTTACACTAAGTGCCACCTGACCTTGCTACACCACTGGCTGGACTACATGGGTAGTGGTAGGAGAAAAAGCTCTGGGACTGCTTGGCAGGGTACATTCCAGCACTCCTGATCGGCGCAATACAAAGTTTCTACAAAAGCTGCAGAAGTTATTTAAGAACAGCTGACTTGAAGTAAAAAGAATGTAAGACCACTAGCGGTATTAGACAAGGTGATATGCTCTTACCTTACCTCTTCATTCTTCTGATGGATGAAGTCATCAAGACCTGCCAGGATAAGACAAAGAAGTATTCAGTAGGGTACTGGAAGATAAGACCAATCTGTATATCAGAAGTAGCATTTGCAGACGATGTGACCACGATAGTTAAATCTTCAAAATAACTTACTTGACTGGAAAGAAGAGCTTGAGAAGAGTGAAATGACCAATAGTATCTACAAACCAAAACCATAGTAATCTCAAGGGAGGGGAAGAAACAACGGATCATGATTGGACAATTCCACTGGAGCAGATCAACCAGTTCAAATAATTTGAGATGTTATAGGCCGAAAGGGAGGCATTTATAGTGAGCTGGTTACTCGAAAAGCCGCGATCACCACCATCATTCGCAGCCCGACAGCCAAGTCGCACACAGCTCTCTCTCGCTCGCTCGATACCGCCCGATAAAGCCACGTGTGTGTCTCTCGTTGCTTGCCAACTATCCATTCGTAGCCAGATTATCAATAGCTAGATACTGGTCAGAACTCGCTTGACATTCGGCTGAGTTTTGGCTCGACTAGACTTTTGTTATTCGTCTGCGGGTGGGTTATTGGCGGCCCGGGAGCACAGCATTATTTGAGAGCCAGCCATACCAGCCAGTATTTTAAACGATTGCTAGAGAACTAAGGAGAAAGCACGCTTGGGTGTCCTTTTTAGGATACTCTAACAAGCCTTGCCGACTCCGAAGGGACCTAGCTTTCGCCACAGACCGCAATTGACATCATCGATTTTCCAATCATGGAAAAACAACAAGCAGCCGCACCCACACCAAGAAAGAGGATGGCCATTTCAGCAGCCTCACCGGCAGGCGCCCCTATCGCGGCGCCTCGCACACCAACGCCAACTGAAGCCGCCCCTATCGTGGCGCCAGCACCAGAAGCCGCCCCAGTCGTGGCGCAGGAACCTACCGGCACCCGCCTTCGAAAACAGCAGCCTGGAGCCCTCAGTAGCGACAACATCATCCAGTGCTCACGTTGTAACAAGGCGTGGCACACAGCCGCACACTGCCGCAACAGCCCAGCATGCCGCTACTGCTCACTGCTCTAAGCCGCACGACTTTAAAGAGTGCCCACTTGCCAAGAAGGACCCCGACTTTAAAAAAAGCCTAACAGTAGCAGAAGGTGTTCAAACTGTGGAGGGCCCCACAGCGCCAGATACATGGGCTGCACCTACCTAAAAAAGTGCAAGCAGCAAGCAGCAATTCCAAGTAGTGAAAGAAGACCAGAGAAAGTGATTCCAGTCGCCAACAACAACGCGACAACCCAGGAAGTGAGAGCACTCAAAATCGCAGTCCAGAAGCTGACAGCAGACAAAGAAAAGGGCCACCGCTGAAAGACTCGAGATGCTGGGACTGATCTCCCAAACGCTAGACGAAGTCAGAGCTCAGAAGCGAGACAGAATCGCAGAAGCTGCGCACCACACCAAGCTGCTAGCAGAAGTAAATGAAGCAAGCAAGAAACTACAAGGCCTACTGTCACAGCTGAAAACAGAACAGGACCAGGCAGCAGCCTACCGACAAGCCGAGAGAGAAGAAAGGAAGGCAGAGACGGCCTTACTTAACGAAGCCAGAGAGTCCGCTTACAGAGAAGTCGCCCTGCTAGTAAAAACAAAAGCAGAAGCAGAAGCAGCTACACGAGAGGCAAAACAAGAACAAGATCTCTTAATAGCAGAGAGAAGCAAGGCGCCAGCCGCAAAACCAAACATCTGCAGGGCCGACAAAAGCACAGAAACAGAAACCGAGGAGGAGGGCACTGTCAAGCCAGTTGAAGAAGCCGTGTCCGAAGCTACAGAGGCGACCCCAACCGCAGATGAGATCCCAGTCACCACAGAAACCGAACAGTCAGATGGAGAGATCATATCCGACGAAGAAAACACACAAGTGGAGGCGACAACACTGAGTCCAGAGGCAGAAGAAATTATAATCCCGAAGGACATTAGCGAAGCCGGCCTAAGGGAAATGGTGCAAATTTTCAACAAACAGGAAAATCTCCCACACAAGATCAAATTTGAAGGCGGCCCGCTACATTATCGAATATGACCGGGAGATATATAAAAGTGGCAGCCTCATGTTCGACGAAGAAAGCAAAGCCTACATCCCAAAGTTGAACAGGTTCTGGGAACAAGTGAACGACACCCACTATCGAATAAAAGAAACAAAAAGGAGTCAAAGGAATCGGGGAACACCGAACAGGCGCCGATAGACATCAGCCAACCAGAACCGACCAGGCCGCCATGACATGCCAAACCACTCCCACCGGACCGAAAAAAACCCACCTGCCAGAGACCAGCCAGGCATCGACAGCCAAGATTGACCACTCCCACCCATCCCGTTCCAGGCCACCCGGCACATATGGCTGCCCTTCTCAGGACAGCCATGTCCACTCCCTAAACCTGCAAGCCGCCCGCCAAGCCCACGCTGCTAACAAGACTCAACAAATGCAAGAAAACTCAGGCGAGAATGATCGCCACAAGAAAGAATCAAAATCAAACCACAATTGCAAGAGACCTCGATATAGCAAGCCGTCAGGTAGCTGAAAGAAGTCAAAAGTTTGAAATTTTTGTTCCTTATGAATCCATCCATCCATCGAAAAGCCGCAGTCTGAAAACTTTTTTTAGGCTATAAACGGAAGGTTTCTTAGCAAAAAAAAAAATCGTCAAGAGGACGAAAATGACGGTTCACTCCTCTACTGACGTGCCAGCCCTGGCCTTACGGGTGTGTCTTGGCTCAATGACGACAGCTCACAGAAGCCAGCGTCAGGCCTCAGACATGAGATATCCGAGAAAGGTTTTCCAAGTGACAAGAAGAAACAAAGTTCGTAAGCAAACAATAAGTCAGGATTTTGAAACCCAAACCTTGCGCACTCCAGTGGATCCCTAACAGTTAACGATGACTTGGACACGTATGCAGAATATCCGAGAATCGGCCACCCTGACAGGCATGGGAGGCCAAGAACCAGGGAATCAGACCTCCAGGTTTGCCGGGAAGACAACACCTGACAGTCCTGCCTGATAGAGGACTGGAATAGAAACCCCCCCCCCCCCCCCCCCCCAAAAAAAAAAAACCACTGACAGAGAAGTCTGGTGATCTCTCTGCCAAATCTCGACACCTCAAGATCGACTAAGTAAAGTAGTCTTCTTCATGTTCACTGGCTGTAACCTCCAGCAGAAAGTTCTGATTGTTCATCTTCTAGACTCTAGACTAAGTAAAGTTATAGATGTCAAGCTGCCTTGCGTCTTCTCTCTTGGTTGGTCTCCATCTCCTTTTAAGTGTATGTATGTCTGTGTGTATGTATGAATCTGAATAAATGACTGTGCAAATGTGTGTATGTGCAGAGATATGGGTATATGTATAATCGTAGGCATATATGAGTGTGTGTGCATGTATGATGTATATATGCGGGTGAATGAGTTTATGTATGTTAAAATATGCACTTTTGCCATACAAGATGTGTTTTTACATCATCATTACTACAGTATTTGCAGCAATATCACACTGGTTTATGTACTTATCAGCCAAGCCGTGGTTTGCGTTCCTTATTATTATCATCAATCAGCAGTTTTTGTTTTAAAGAACATTGCTCTTCTCACAGCATGCCTGAAAGTCTCTCATTCTCCAGCCGCATGTGCTTTCACAACCAATGCATCTTCAATGTCTTGTTTCCGCAATCTTTGAGGCCTGCCTCTGCCTTGTTTTCAGAAACTGTATCCTCCATCTCCAGGCCATCATGACGTTTTTACATGGCAAAATCTCTTAGCTTTTGGTACAGGGTGCTGTTTATGAGCCAATTCTCTTCAATGCTCAAATCATGTAAGATGTTGATATTTTCTTCTTCTTGGTCCATGGTTTTCTAAGCATTTTTCTTTAGCATTCCAGTTCAAAAGCTTAAATTTTGTCTTCAGTGTTCCTTACTAAAGGCTGCATATTTTTCCATCAAGTATGACTCTGGGGTCAACCCTGACTAAAATAATTATACCAAACACTTTTAAGAGTATTACAGAAATTTTCTACAAAGAAAGTTTCTACAAAGAAAAAATTGTAACTGACTTGCAGAGCATGTTGAGAAAGGTGGAGACAGGCATGCTCCGTGCAGAGTAGCAAGCATCACTTCAGAGGTCCCGGGTAGTTAGCATCCTTTGGATATTTTCTCCAGGTTATGCTGATGTGTTGGGAAATGAGCAGACAGATAAGCTGGCTGGTTCTGCACCGCGTGGTAGTGAACTGATGTATGACAAGCTGGATGTTGTGAGAACTCTTGGGGAGCGATTGAACGGTGAGGAGGCACAGATAGATCATTGCGGTCTGGGGAGAATGGCGCTGCAAGGAGTTACAAGGGGATCTGGCCGGCGCTTAACACTGAGGGAAAAGGCGAGATGGAACAATCAGACAGTTACTGGTGCCATCGGAATTGGAACTCTTCGCTTGCTGCTGAAGATGGGGATGGAGCACTTATGGAGGTATCCCAAGTGCTGTGATGTCGATTCTTAATTCCACATTCTACAAAAAAAGTCAATGAAGCGACCAATGGGCACACCAGATTTCTTGTGTGTGTTCTGACCAAGAAACCACAACACTGGCTTACAACCTGGTATCAGTAAGACAGCAAAAGAAGAAGTTATGACCAAATACAAAAAGTAAAAGAATATGGTGAGTTAGGGAGAGGATTAGCAGATAAAGTGATTTACATATCATGTGTTGTTTAGGACTCAAAGAGTTAAAAGATAAACCACTCCTATAAAAACTATCAAAAGTGATGACACAAACAAGAGTGACTGCAGACAAGCAGATATAAAAAGTAGCTCAACAAAAAATAAATTATGACTTGAGAGGCCTTGCAAACTAGTACAGAACTGATGTTTTTCAGCTGCTGGGCACTGACAATTATGGGGAAAGGGGGAATCTGGAATGCCAGGTAACCCAGCTCATAACTCATGTGGACTTCCGTTTTCAGAATAGTAAACAGCAGCGGTGTTATTTTTTTTAATGGCTGTGATTTCTCTCAGATTTTTCTGTTCCCTTATCATAGACTTCTATTTTGTGCACATTTCCAAGAAGGGAACATCCATCGTGTAATGACCTGGAGTATGTTAAGGTCTAATTCTTAACAGTGAAGTATCCATTATGGGATTTGTTTTATAACCATCCTCAAGTGTTTTGTCAAATAGCATATTTAGATAGTCAATGAATGCCCATGTGTTATGTGTGTGCACACAAATCAGAACAGGCAATGAACACAGGTGTATGTATCAATGCAAGTGTGGTATTAAGTGGTTAGTGAGGACTATCATCTTAGCACTCCAGATAGGATGCATAGGTCCTCTGATTTCCTCCTTAAAAAGCTTTGCAAGCATAAAATGACTAATGCAGCCTGTCCTGTGTTTAATCAAATGTCTTGTCCCCTTGGTGAAATGCTCATTTCTGGCAGCTTCAGGTTTCACCCCCATGTCCATTAGTCTGGACAGGGATACAGTCATGCCCTTTACCGCATTTGTTTTTGCAGTAACTGCTGCCCATGGTATTGATAACATTGCTTCTGTTCAGTTTAGGACATGCCATAGCAACTGCTGTGTCTGCAAGATAATCTGCACGCTCATTTCATAAAACACCCACATAACCTGCCATAAAGAAGAATGTTATGTCAGCCAATTGCAATAACAAATGTAGTTTACATGTTTTTTAAAATGTTAGGCATCTGTTTAATGTTATACCCAGGTATTTCATGGAATCAGGTCTTTCCATGTCAGCACCACAGACTGTTACCACCAGCAATGATCTTCTGAAAATGTGATTATTTAGTGAGAACCAGGAGACTGTCACTTTGGATGGATTAACTGTTGCCCAGAGATGTTTTACCAGGATGATAAACAATCTAATTTCTATTGTTAGATCTGAAACAATGTCAGTTTTGTTCCTGCCCTGTCAGTACAAGAGGATTTCATCACATATGACAGAGTTCTTCCTCTGCCACTCAGTGTCAGTTAGCAGCTGGTCAAGTGGTTATAGCACTGGGTTCTGATGCAGCAGACCCTAGATTGATCCTCAGTAGCAGAAGTTGTTTACATGCAAACACACACACAAACACATGCACGGGCATAGACACACACAAATAATGAATGAACAAATATGAATAAAGACATGTTCTGATCTCTTCCTTCTTTCCCTCCACATACATAAGGATCATCATACATAACACAGTTTTAACTATTTATTGCTGAATTATTTAATGGATTTAAACAGCACATGATGCATGAAGTATGTCACTTGTGGGAAGGTGTTGCCACTCTGAATGTAATGTTTATCCTGGCTCCTCTGTCATGGTACTCCTTGGGAACACGATGCTAGAGACAAGAAAACACAAGACCAATAAGTTATAATTAATTTCCCCTACGCTTTTTGTACGGAAAACTCATAATCATGATGTAAAAGCAACCACAAAGGATTTCTGTGGAAATTCTTTCAACAGCTATGACATTAATACTATCACAAATAAGGATGTAGTTATAATTTAAAAATTTACAGGAACACGTTTCCATGCTTCCATGCAAGGATAATAATATAGCTGGGGGAGGGGAAGGGAAGGGAGGGGAAAAAAGGAGGGAACAGGGGTGTCATCACCAGTTTTTGTTGTTTACATCACAAAAGACTTACAGTCAAGTTCCCCATTCCATTCTATCCTTTGCAACGTTTTCAGTATCTGGGATGGAATTGAGTCCTACATCTTTGGCCCCCTCTCTATAGCATTCATCTTGAGGTTTCTCTTGGCCATCCTTATTTCCTCAATCTATAGTTTCTCATTCCAGGGCCAGTTTATTGATTCTCTGTCTGTTTCTCTTAATGAAATGTCCAGTATTGCAATCTTTTTTTTTTTGACCGTCAATATACAAGCAGTTGTCCAGGCATCTCTTCCTTCTTCAATTCATTATGTTTATCAGTTTCCTTAGGCGTTGGGGATATGTTTTCTACTGTGGTTTCCAGGGACTTACTGTGTGGGTGGGGGACAGACTTAATGCTCCCTAACAAGATTGCCTTACAAGGTGACTAAATAGTGGTGTGTCCTTATGACTGAGAGACCAGACTGCATTTGCCTGAGAGGTGAGGAGCCAACAGTCTGCATAAAGATAAACCATATCTGTAAAACAGATGTGCATGCAAAATTCAAACTCTGGAACAGGACTAAAGTCAAGAGGTGGACGAACACCCAGAACTTTCCATTGGAATTTCAGCAAGTGAACTTGAAGAAGAATAAGGAGGTAGAGATATGCTGCTAGGTTCATATTCATAGGACTTCAAGAGTTATGTGGCCAGTATCATATCAGTGCTTGATCTCCTAAACAGTTTTAAGCAGGATTTAAAACTCACACCAATACATTGACAGGCACGCATGCACTAGGAATTACATCAATAAGGTTTGTCATCTATACCGTTTACAAGTTATTTCTGACTGTCACAATATATAGGGGCTAAGTTGAAATACAGCTGCTGGTGTAGCAATCTACAACAGGTTTGACACTTAGCAAATTCAGAGCAAAAAAGTAGACTTTATAAGTCTAGCTGGTGAAATATAGATTGTTGAAAGTAGAAGACTGGTGAAATATGAGAACAAACAGGTGGCATAACAGAAGAAATAGGTAAGACAGCAACAGAAACAGGTGGGATAGCAGAAGAAATATGTGAGAAAGCAGAAGACATAGGTGACAAAGCAGAAGAAACAGGTGGGATAGCAGAAGAAATGGGTGATAAAGCAGAATAAATAGGTGAGATAGCAGAAGAAATGGGTGAGATGGCAGAAGAAATAGGTGAGATAGCAGAAGAAATAGGTGAGCTGGCAGAAGAAATAGGTGAGTTGGCAGAACAAGTAGGTGATAAAGTAGAAGAAATAGGTGAATTGGCAGAAGAAATAGGTGAGTTGGCAGAAGAAATAGGTGAGAAAGCAGAAGAAAAAGGTGAGTTGGCAGAAGAAATAGGTGGCAAAGCGGAAGAAACCGGCAGAATATCAGAAGCAACATGTGGGACAGCAGAAAAAACAGGCAGAATGGCAAAAACAAAATGGGATAGCAAAAAAAAATAAGTTGGACAGCAAAAGCACAGACACCTAACAGCGAACAATCCATTTAAAAAAAAAAAAAGAGGAAGAAACACCTTTCTAGAAGGCTAGTCCTAAGAAATACAATTAAGAAAGCAAATATTCTGATAAGAAAGCAGGATGTGTGAGATATTTATTACTGTCTGTGTTTACTGCCTGTATTAACTACTTTTTAGTCATAAAAAACTGCATGTTAGGATTGTTATTTTTGCCTTGGACAGAAACAATCGTCATCCCTTACCGAGGATCAACCTGATGTCTCCTGCATCAGAACCCAGTGCTATAACCACTAGACCAGCTGCTCAATTAATTTCAGTGCTATGGTGAAAACACAAGAACAATGTACCTGCCAATCTGACTGTGTCCAGCCTTCCATAATGAGCAGTGAACCGCTTCTTAGAGGTACTTTAATAACTTGGCTATAGGTGTAGTCTCTTTCTCCGGATTCATTCTGCACAAAAAACAAAAACAGATTGCAAGAATCAGCCTTTGCTTTGAAGCCTCTTATATGAATGCATCATTTACTACTGATTCAATCCAAGGCATGTGCTGTTTCAGGTCAAATGGAGACGTGGATAAATAAAAGAACAGAAAGAAAAAAAATATTCTGTAGAGGCTAAGAATGAAAATGAAATGAAAATTGCTGAAAGAAATAAAAAAAGAAACAAAATATTTCTGCCACATAACTCTTTTAGTACTAGAAGAATTTTTCATAGGAGACTCCAGTGAAAAAAATATCCATGATTTAAAATTCATCAAGGTGTTACAATCAAAACAGTAATATAACTGTAGTAGCGACCAATGGGCACACCAGATTTCTTGTGTGTGTTCTGACCAAGAAACCACAACACTGGGTTACAACCTGGTATCAGTAAGACAATAAAAGAAGAAGAAGTTATGACCAAATACAAAAAGTAAAAGAATATGGTGAGTTAGGGAGAGGATTAGCAGATAAAGTGATTTATATATCATGTGTTGTTTAGGACTCAAAGAGTTAAAAGATAAACCACTCCTATAAAAACTATCAAAAGTGATGACACAAACAAGAGTGACTGCAGACAAGCAGATATAAAAAGTAGCTCAACATAAAATAAATTATGACTTGAGAGGCCTTGCAAACTAGTACAGAACTGACATTTTTCAGCTGCTGGGCACTGACAATTATGGGGAAAGAGGGAATCTGGAATGCCAGGTAACCTAGATCATAACTCATGTGGACTTCCGTTTTCAGAATAGTAAACAGCAGCAGTGTTATTTTTTTTAATGGCTGAGATTTCTTTCAGATTTTTCTGTTCCCTTTTCATAGACTTCTATTTTGTGCACATTTCCAATGCAGGATACTATGTGCTGTGCATGGAAGCAGTGTTTGTGTTAAGTCTTCTGGCGTTGGTAGTCATATCTATCCACAACATTCTGTCTCGTGTACTTTCAATCAACTCTGACACAGATGATCTTTCATGCCATGATGTCAAACTGTCCAGCATCTATTCTCTCAGGCTCCTTCTGCCTCTTCTCTCCTCCAACTTTCCTACAGTCACAACATACTTCAGTTTTAACCTTCTCATTACACGACCAAAAAATGTAGATTATCGTTCTGATGTGGGCAATCAGTTCTCTTCGTTAGTCAGTTTCTTTCAAGACCTCTTCATTACTCTTTTTACCTGTCCAGGGTATTCTCATCATTTGTCCATAAAACCACATCTCCGCAGCTTCAAATAAGTTTTCACTAATTTCCTAACTGTTTATGATTCATATCCATATATCAATAAAGGATTTAAAAAGCTTTTAAAATTCTTCTTCTCGTCTCAATTGACAAAGAAAGATTGCATAAAATATTCTTCATTTGTAAAATGCTGCCTTTGCTTGAGCTATTTAACATTTAACCTCTTTAATACATATTCCGTCTGATGTTATCAGGGTACCCAAGTACTTAAACATATCAACTTGTTTGAGGTTTGTCCCATTTACTTTGATGTTGCATTTTGGAGGTTAAGTTTTACCACTGCATCTTTTTTCTGCTGTTCAAACTAAGACCCTTGTTTTCACTTTCTTTACAGTTATATCCATCTTTCTTGCAGCTGTTTCATTTTCAGTGATCAACACTATATTGTCAGCATATCGCATGTTGTTAACAACATGCCCACCGACCGCTATTCCTGGCATACCATGTATGGATCTAATCAATATTTCAGGATGAAATTGAATAAATCGGGTGACAGTAATGTTTTGGAGTCGCAACTTGGTTGTCAATCCTTCTTGTTGCCAGTATATGTTTTTTATTATTGTGCTATGTGCTATATCAGGGCAGGATAATGACCGATAGATTTGGCAGTCTCAACCACACTGCCTTCACAATGTTTTAACAGTGGCAGCCTATTAGTGGGTTGGGAAGATAGAATCTCATCTGCAGGGGACTGCAACTATCTAGAAAACAAACTCGATAAAAGCTGTCCCCAGAAACAGAATGTGTCAGCCATTTTTTTTTGGTGAGGAGGAACCACAACATATGTTAAGTTCAAAGGTCATGGCTATAACTTTTATCACCATGGGCTGAAGGCTAAACATTGAATCCATTAGTGTAGGATCTGAAGGGGGAGATGTTTTCCTTTAAATATTTTATAAACACCACACAGTCTATGCATGATTTCAACTAGGTATGCCAGGCACAGGAAGCTGCAGTAGTGTAGCGTCTAGAGCAGCGGTTCTCAACCTATGGGTCGTGACCCCCTTTTTTGGGGGTTGAACAACCCTTTCACATGGGTTGCCAAAGACTATCGCAAAACAAAAATTCATTGAAGTTAAAAAACAGCGACGAAAATAACTTTATGGTTGGGGGTCAGCTACAACATGAAGAACTATTTAAGGGTCGCAGCATTAGGAGAGGTTGAGAACCACTGGTCTAGAGGTTCACGTATGGATCCGAAGGTCATGGATTAAAATTCACATGGTTCCTAGGTCATCCCAGCCTTAAATAGGTACCTGGTAAGTCTTGTGAAACAAAGATGACAGGCGTGATGGTAACCACATCACCCATCAAGGGATGATTGGTATATAAAGATACGAGTCTAGTCGTATATGCCTGATGCGCCCCCTGTGCGTAAAGGGATTTTTACTTTTTTAAATGCCATGCACATTGACACAAAATTGGTGGTGGAAGGGCGGGGGGGGGGGGGGGGGGGGTTGTAGTGGCTAAGCCAATACCACCACTAATATTTTTGGGGAGGGGTTGGGGCTAAAATTCCCCTTTTAATCATGAAAAAAACCAAATTCTCTCTAAAAGTACTTATTAATGTATTAATTTAATATTATTTAAAGTATATTACAATATTTATTAGCCATTTAATACATTATTACTGTTGTATTTTTTAAAATTTAATAATATTATTAGTATTATTATTGTTATTATTATTATTACTGAAGTTGTTGTTTTTATTATTGGTGGTATTTTTTCTTGTTATTATTATTAATATGCTGAATGGCAAATAAATATAATAATGTACCTGAAATAATATTAAATTAATACAACAAATAATTTCAAAGAGAATTTTTATACATAAATAAAGGGGGCCTTTTTGTCCCCCCTTACACAATTATTGTTGGGGGCGGAGGCGTGAAAAGGAAAAAGGGGTGTGAGGCACCCATACATTTTTCGTTTTGGGAAGTATGCAGAGGTATGAATTACTTTAAGCTACTCCGTCCCTGGAATCAGTTCATCGTATAAAAAGTAATAAGACATCGACATACATGACATTTATTTCAAATAGTTTCTTTCACAATGAAACACTGGCCAATGCAAATAGGTCTATTAATATACTGATTTAAACTTCTGGAAATGCGTTTTTTCTTTCTCTAAATTTTGCTCTAATGATAGCGGGCGCCCCCCAACCCCCCCCCCCCCCCCCCCCCCAATAATAAATATAAATTAATAAATTATATTACCTAAGTGACACTGACAGGTCTGAGACAAGAGACATATATTCAAAAATATTGTTTGAAAGCTCCACAAACACAGATGTGCACATATGCAAACAGAAAGTAACACAATTCATCATGATATAACATTTCACAAAGTTAAAGAAGCAAAAAGCTCACAGGTGGAGGCTTCTTCCGCAGCTCAAATACTCTCTCTTCGCCGAAGGACAGCGATGCAATTGTTGGGTTTTTTCCCATGATTGGCTCATCGTCAGAGTGCCAGCCAATACTGTCATTGCCGTCTCGGTATAAATTTGCAGCTAGAGAGTTGAACTCAATTCCAGTTACTTCCACCAGCTGATCTTTTAGGGTTTTCAACGCTTTTGGCCACTCCTGCAAACATTTTAGTTTGTTCATTCACACAATATTTTAAAAATACAAGTTTTTCTCAGTGAATGTTGTGTGGTTTTAACAGCTATAAGGATTAAAGGTTAGTGAATGTGTTTTATAGTCTCTGATGTTCTAGGGTTTAATATCAGTGATGGACAATTTAGGGGGAAAAAAAAAACTGTTCTCATGGCAATGGGACAGTAGCATGAGAATCCGACCATGGAAGAGATTGTGACCCCATAACATATTATTCCAAAAAACACCAGTGGTAGCACATATCAAACTTTTTGTAGAGATGGCACAATTAGTGTGTGTGTGTGGTATGGATTGTCGGCTCTGTGGCTAAGTCGATGCGAACGCTTCGTAATGCCCGGATGCTGGGTTCAATCCCAGGTGCGGGCCATGCGCCTTGCTTTGGTTTCAACAGTGGTATCAAGAAAGCCGACCGTCCAGAAAGCAATGGCAAACTGCTGGATGTAAATTTGCCTAGAAAGAACACACAACAGCCAAGGGCTGTTGGGGTTGGTTCTGCAACTTCCTGTAAAAGATACGCAACTAACCTGTGGTTTGGTTTAGGTGCTACATTTAAACATGACAACTGCCATGTATGTTGCCATCAGGGCTTTTATCTAGAACAACAGATGTCTATATTGTGCATGTGTGTTTTCTTTAAGTTGTTTTAAAGTTCTTTCCAGTCTTATATAAACTTGTCACAAACATAAGAAAGAGACAGTAGTCATTTTTTGTTAAGTTATGAGAAGGAAACTGGAACATATTGTGACCACTGGAAAGATCTGTGGAAAATAGACAGAAACACAACCTGAGACAATTCTTTACAGCCTACTGTCATGGCATGGAGGGGTGTCAACACATGAACTGATACATGCTGTTGAAGACCACAGATTGTGGAGAGCAGTCGGCAAGGCACTTTATGATAATGATGATGTAGAATAACTATGAGCGTCAGGTAAGGTAGCTTTGACTAACAGGCTTCTTAATTCTGAAGTACCCGGGTTAAGTTCTAGTTGTGGACAATTTTGGCATCATACTGCTTTGCGTTTATTCCAACAATGATATCAAGAGCTGACCATTCAGAAGTAATGTCAAACTCATCAACATCATCATCATGTAGCAGGTTCTTTGCAGAACATCGCTCTTATCACAGTCTGCCTGAAAGAAACTCAAGTCTCTCGCCAGTTCTCCCGCCTCATGCATTTTTACATTCAAGGAGTCACTTATATCCTGTGCCGATCTTCGTGTCGGTCGGTTCCTGCCCCTCCTTCCTGGTACCATGCTTTCTGCTATAATTTTTTCCAATCCGTTGTGGCGCTTGATATGACCAAAATATTTCAGCTTCCGAGACAGGATGCTGTTTATTAGCCAATCTTCCTTGATGATCAGATCTTTTAAGATGTCAGTATTTCTCCTCTTCTTTGTCCCAGATATTCTGAGAATCTTTCTATAGCATTTCAGCAATGCGGAATGTCAAACTACTGAATATAAAACTGCCTAGTAAAACCAAACCTGTTGATCGGAAGGTCATGGATTCACATCCTGACAGAACCTGGCTTTCTTCAAAAATGACCATGGCTTCCAGGTCAACTCAGCCTTGAATGGGTACCAGGGGCGGTCCTGGGAAGTAAAGGCGGTTGTCGTGATGTTGACCACATCACTCACCAAGTGCTGACTGGTCTATAAAATAGAGGTGGTCTAGCCCTTAATGCCCAATATGCCTGAAGGTATGGTAAAGGGCCCTTTACTAGTTACTTTTACTGGTAAAACCAAACAGCAAACAAATTGCTGGGGCTGTTTCTGTAACATCCTGTAAAGAATATGCAACTAACTAACCCATTGAGATGGCACTAGGGCAAGACATATATATTTTTACAAACTGATTTCAAGGGTATAATTAATCAAACACTAGTGATTGAAATAAAACAAACAATGCTGATACAGCAGTGGATGCCACACAATAACACTTTTATATAGAAAATCATAGATGGATATATGTGCCACATCCACTGAGATGGTAGTCACATACCAACTTTAAAATGCAGGGGTGGGAGGTAATGCTCCAGGATCAGGTTTCATACTAGTCAAGACCTGCCTACACCTCTCTGGGGTCATCCTAGAAACAGATCCCAAACGGGAAGCTTGGCCGATGTAGATAAGATAGATGTTTCCCATGAAGTCAGGCTGCCTCTGTCTGAGAGATGAATAACCAACAGTCTGCACACAGATAAGCCAGATCTGTAAAGTGGAATGCACATACAAGATCCATAAAATGCCACATAAATAAACTCATCTTTTTTTCCTTATTTCTTATGACAAGTCTTATGACAAGGTTAACTAACTGTTGAAGTGAAGTTAGTTTTTACTTCTTCTTCCTCATTCTGCCTTAATCCTAGTGTGGGTTCCGCTCCCTTTCTGGTTGAAACAAGAATGGAACCACTGCCCCCTGCATACAGAATGCTGAAGGAGGCAAATAATAAGGGGTTTTCCTTTGAAGTCAGAGTACATCTGTCTGAGAGGGAAGAAACCAACAGTGTGCATACAAATAAGCTGGATCTGCAAAACAGATGTGCACAGAAATTTCAAGTTCTAGAACAGGACTAAAGTTCAGAAGTGGATGAAAAACTTAACTTTCTGCCAGAGTTTACAGCTGGTGAATGTTAAGAAGATTCTTCCTTAAAATAGCTGACTGATTAAATATAGACTTGAGGTTAGTGTCTTTTCCTCTTTTCAAAAAGGCCAATGAACAATAGTCATGAAGTAATATTCCACCTAATTTTGTACACACACAAAATTGGCACACTATTGACTTGAAATTTTCTTTTTCCCTCCTCAGTCCTTATCAAATGGTTGACTAACTCCAAACCTTCTTCTTCTCCAGTCCTCCTGAAAAGGTTTGCTAATCAAAGATGTGAAATGATCTTTTTCCTCCTCATTCCTCCTGAAAAGGTTTACTAATCACAGATGTGAAATGATCGTTTATGATGATCAACAAGCACGTGCTGACTTATCGATTTAATCAGTATGGGATCTCATGGCTACTGAGGAAGAGGACAGAACACCCATGGGAATTTTTAAATTATCACAGAGAGCACTAAAGTGTCATTATTCAATGTCTGAAAAAAAAAGATAAGGACTGAAAAAGATAATGACTTAACTGCACTCTAAAAGAACATCAGAAGATCAAATCACCCAAGGCTTCTTACCTAGAAACTCCAGATGGTTCTGTGCTTATATCGTATGTGCCAGATTTTCTGCAACAACAAAAAACGTTTAGATTTACTACCTTAGAAAAGAAATTGTTTACATAATCTACATAAATCTCTAGAGTTTTCAGACTTATCAAAGGTCAACCAATAAAGAGGCTGATGCACTTTTTGAGAATGAAGCCTAATTATGGACTTCTTTGTGCCCACAATCACTGAAGCTCTAGTGATAGAGCTGGAGCAAATAAAAAAGTATCACACAAATCAACATATCAGGTGCCGTCTCCACAACGAAGGTTGACCGAACAGATCTCAGGGATTGACTCGTGCCTACAACCAAAGAAGCTTTGGTGACAGAGCTGCAGCAGAAAAACCAAGTTATCACATAAATCAATCACTCAGGTGTCACCTCCACAATAAAGGTTGGCTGCAATAGGTCTTAAACACTATTTGACGCTCACCGTGGCTGCACACTGACTGAGACATTTGTTCATACCTCTTAATGTGATCCTCCCTCTTGTATTTGTGTCTACATATGGCTCAACTTTCCCCTCTAGTATAGATGTTTAAAGGGGCAGAATGTGAACAGGAAGAGAATGCCGTAACATACTATGAGAAGAAAAAGGCCATCCAGTCTATCAGAAGTAAACAGTATGGTCAGAGATGACTACAACTTACTTGACCGGCAAGGGTAGGTCATTATTCTATGCCTAATGACAGGACTTAACAAACTTAACAAGCATATGCACAGGCTTCATCTAAGTAGTTCACCACTGTGCCCTTGTGGGCTGTATGTGCAGACTACAGAACATAACCTGAAAGAATGTCCCTTGTACAGCCCATTAAAAATAGAATATTGGCCCACTGAGTCAACACGGCACTCAAAGCTGAATGGAACTAAAAGGGAACTCCTAAAAACAGTCAAGTTTATCACAAGAAATTGTCTGTCAGTGTAATTCAGAAAGTGAACACAAGAAGAAGAAGAAGAAGAAGAAGAAGAAGAAGAAGAAGAAGAAGAAGAAGAAGAAAAAAGAAGAAAAAAGAAGAAGAAGAAGAAAAAAAAAAAGCTTTATAGCTCCATATTACTGTCAAAAACAACACGAGGGGATCTGCTGCCACAATGCTTGCAGCTGAAATCAAATCATGTATCTTGGAACTACACAAGACCTAAGCTACAGATGGTGACTTATTACAAAACTATCTTTAATATGGCTAAAATTCTAAGCAAAGCATGACGTATGACTGGCCGACCCCTTTTAACTCTTTCAGTTCCAAGCAGCTCTTCCTACCTGAATAATTTCTTATGTAAAACTAATATACTTTAGATTAAGAAGTTAAAATAATAACCCTTTTGGATATAATGTAGTAAAATTATTTAGTAAGAATTTCTCAAAAAAGAAAAGTGCAGTAATAACTTACACTATAGTCAGGTCAGCTGGTTTTACTTGTATTTCCTGAAATATTAAAAAACCACATATATTATATATATATATATAATATATACTGTAACTGTACGGATGTTCTCACTGGCTGATCAAATGTGGAGCGGCTGGCTAAATGATTATCACGGGGAGCATCTGGTTTCGATCCTTAATAAGAGCTTAAAATGTTTCTGCGTGGGGCACGCATACAAACCCTAACCCTCACATTATGTGGTAGTTGGACTAGTCACAAGGCCTTAAATCCTGAGGCTCATGAATTCGCCCCCCCCCCCCCCCCCCCCCCCCCACACACACACACACACAATCCATTCTGCCACAAATGTTATTTTAGCTCTGTCTCATAGTATTAGTCGGCATCTGTGGCTTAAGCGTTGCAAAAGCGCTTTGTATATATTTCCAAAGTGCAGCGTTCGATCCCAGCTGCAGGCCATCTGGCAGCAAACCACCCTGCATTGGTTTCAACAGCGGTATTGAGAGCTGACAGCTCAGAAGACAAGGGCAAACTACTGAACATAAAATTGCCTAGTGAAATCCCAAACATCACACACAAAATGCTGGGGTTGGGTCTGCAATGTCCTGTAAAGGCAGCACACCTAATTTTTTTTTTTTTCAGTTTTGTTTTTTTAAACATTGTACAATTTTAGCTTCTTTTGATTCAGAAATAACTTACTAGGATACGATGAGTTAGAGTACCACAAATGATGAGAATAACAAGGAGAGATAAAAGTTTAATCATCCAGGAAGTTAACCTGGTCAAAAAATACTCAATGAAGTCGAATGTGTGAGACGGAGGATGCAAATATCACAGCTTTGCTATAAACAGGCACAACACAATTAGGTCACTCAGATGAATGAAAAGAAGAAGAACAAATTATAATGAAGATGTTCTGGGTCAGAAATGAGAAATTCTATGAGACAGCAGGTTGTGGAGAGGCATGACTACCAATGCCACATGGCACTGACTGTAAAAAGAAGAACAAATATTTCAAGCATCTGCTTCAAAACCTTCTGAATAGGAGGTCAGTATGTGGGGACAGCAAAGTTGACCAAAATGAACATTAAATGCATTTGAAAACATTGAAAACAAACACTTAAAAAATTGATGAATATTAATTGTGATGAATTCAAGAAAGGTCAAGAAATGATAGAAAAAGCTGGACATCCAATGATATCAACAGTTATAAGACAAACAAAGTGACATTGTAGTGAGCACATCCTAAGAAGAAGCAGCAGCACAAAATCACTAAACAGGCACTGAAATGTGAAACAAGATTGGTTAACAAAATGAGGACATCCAATGAAAACTCTAATAAACATTGGTGAGGAAGACAAAAGATACTGGACTGTATTCCATTCATGATATCAACAGGATTGCACATGATAGAACAGACTAGAGGACTAGACTTGAGCCCTATGTGAGGTATAATGGCATGGCAGGATGATGATGACAGTTTACCAAGCTGCAGATATCAGCTATCTCTATTTATATCTGTGACCGGCCTTCTCCTTCCAACCTTTAAACACAAACATCAGAATAGTTTTGAACAGTGGCGGCTCATGCACAGGCACTGCAGAACTACAGCACCCTCAGTAACATCCAACATAATGAGTTATTTTTCTATAATCCTTCTATTATACTTATACATTATATAATCTTCAAGGGTCAAGACAGTAGCCATCTCGAGGTTCATGAAAGAATCTAAAAATCCTCACAGTGAACTTTATGTTTCACAGTTCCAGCGACAGAGGTTGGCTGTTGTATGCGATAACCATCTTGTGTAATTAATCTGTTTTAAAATATTTCCAGTGATTTAGTGTCACAATTTATTAACGTACCAGTTGTAAAATTAAATTTACTGTCTCAGTTTTATTTCTTCTCATGTGGGTTCGGGGTCCCACTGGGGAGAAAACAAGAACAGACTGACTGTCTCCCAAACAAGCATATCATGGGCAGTCTACTAAGTGGGGGCATTCTTTGAAGTTGGAGAGACAAGTAACCAACAGTCTGCAAACAGATAAGCCAGATCTGTAAAATGGATATGCACACAACAGTTAGGTTCTGGAACAAGACTAAAGTCCAGAGGTGGACAAACAACCAAAACTTTCAGCTGGTGTTTACAGATGATGAATGCACAGGAGAAGAGGAAGACGTTTTATTTCATTACCTGTTCTGGATCTTCAAATACAAACTGTTGACTATTCTGTGATTTCTGGCCAATATTATTACCAGTCCACTGTGGAATACTTGACTCAGACAACTTGGCAGTGTGAGACTGAGCACTTGCCAGAACATGCCTTTGTGTAACTATTCCAGTCACAGGGCTGTGGCTTGAAGCATGTGATGCCAAAACTGATTGTTTTGGTTTGCTAGCATTATTCTGTTTGCTTCCTGCACCTGCCCATCCTCCTTGAACTCTGGATTTTCTTCGTTTCTCTGCATTCATTTCCTCAAAAGTTTATCATCTTGTCATCTTCAGGGAGCCTATTAAAGAAAAAAAAATAAATTAATTTAAATAATAAGAAAACAACAAAAATGCATTTTCCTTCTTTTTCTTCTTTCGTTTCATTCTACCTATCAGTGTTTTTAAGATAAAAAGGCCTCAGGCCTCTGTGAAGGTTGTGGTGTGACACATCCCCTCAAATGAGTGATACAGCATGGTAAAAAGTCAGGAGATGTGAACCAGCGTCATTGCACACGGTTATTAAACCAAAAGTGCTCTGCCACCAGTATGGACAGCTGATAAGAAACTGTCCGCCTGTGTCGCCGTTCGCACGTAACTCCGTAGCTAGAGCGACGTTCCTCCATTTACCCCAGAGTGTTAACTCTGGTACCCATTTCCTAGAGGCTGGGTGAACCCCAGGAACCACCTGGTTTTGAACACCGGCCGTGGGCTGCAGCGAGTCTTAGCTGGATTTGAAAGCAAGCCTCCTATCGACTACGCTAAAGCTGCCCCTGATACAGCATGGTTTCCACCAGAATGCTGACTGGCCAGACCCAGGATCTCTCTTCTGCATGTAGAAAGCAGGTCTGCAGCATATATTTAGTATTCTAGGGTGCCTGAGTAAATTGGCAAAGTCTACAGTCTTGATGAATTTTCCTAAAATAAGAAACACGTGCACTGTATCAAAAGAAACAATGTACGCAAAATATTAATAGAAACTGCAAGTAAAACATCAACAGAAACTTTAAGTATATGTCAATAGATACTGTAAGTATATGTCAACAGAAATTGTAAGTAAAATGTCAATAGAAACTGTGTGTAAGTAAAATATCAATAGTAACTGTAAGTAAAATATCAATAGTAACTGTCTGTAAGTAAAATATCAATAGAAATAGTCTGTAAGCAAAATATCAATAGAAACTGCACGTAAGCAAAATATCAATAGAAATTGTGTGGAAGTAAAACATCAATATAAACTGTATGAAAGTGAAATTTAAACAGAAACTGTATGTAAGCAAAATACCAATAGAAACTGTATGTAAGTAAAATCAATAGAAACTGTATATAAGTAAAATATGAATAGAAACTGCTTGCAAGTAAAATATCAATAGAAAATGTATGTAAGTAAAATATCAAAAGAAACTGAATCATAGTTTATTTATGTGCCACAGTTTTGCAGTTCAATATCAGACCAAACTATTATTGCTTCTAAGTTCATCATGTACTGATATCTTTTTATGTCATTATTAAAAAAAAAACTGCGAAGATGCTTCTCTTGTTATCTTCCTCCATCTCTTTCAATAAATGTTTCCAGTTGTCACAGATTCAGTTTCCCACTTTTGGTAGCATATCATGGATTTTCTGACCAGGTAATTCTGGTGTAAAAATTAACGAGCACGCTGAAAGACTGGCTGCTACTTCTCTGTGTGATGTAGGTGAAGGCTCTCTGGAATCATGTGAACAGTGCAATAGAACATAGAATTCAAACTTTTAGAGAGGATTCAATGTGGAGTAAGCAGATGGTTGCATAGCTTTAAACACATAGAAGAGAAGGCAAGTGAACTTTTATTCAGAATGTATCTGACACCATCAGCACAGGAATTCTTTGCTGGCTACTGAGTAAGGGGATTGAACATGTGTGGAAATGCCCCGAGTGCAGTGATGCAACTTCTTAGTTCATTCATTGTTTTTGGTGGCAGCCAGAAACTGCAATCTGTAATCTAATAAACCCCCCCCCTCCCGCCCCTTTTTTTTTCACACACACAAACATATAATAAAAGGAACATACCTCAGAACTGCTACAACAAAGAAAATTTCAGAGAAACAACAAATTCTAATAATCAAACAAGGAAAAAAATGTTTATGTAAAATATGTCTTTTATGCATAAATTACCAATGTGATACCTTTCACAAAGACCAGAAAGACAAATTAATTGTTTCCTAATGATAAGAATGAAGCAGAAGCATATTGTGATGATTAGAAATATTTATGGAAAGAGAGACAGAGGAAGACAGTGTAAGAGGTTTCTTGACAGGTTTTTCTTGTTGCCGTGGTGTAGAAGGGCTTTCAGCTCAATAATCCAGTGTCAGCAAACTTTTAGTTAGTTGCCTTTCAAGACATCTTGTTAAGTGGGTTGTAGTTTTTATTTTCTCTTCGACAGACCTGCTAACTTACCCCTAATCTAGTTCTGCCACATCTGCTAATATTATACCTTTCATTAATTTTTAATAGAGCCACTGAATTTGATTTCCAGCTGAGAGTGAAAGAATTAATCAACTGAAAAGAATCGAATACTCTAAAAGTAAAAACAATAAAAAAAACTTGGGAAAAAAAAAGCAAAAGGATGAAAGACAAATAAAAAACAGTGCGCTTACTCACTCTTTCCCAAATTACTATAAATATTAAGAAATCGGATGTCTTCCGAATAACGGTCCTAAATTATCGAGGTGGAAAATATACCCTAACAGAGCTTTAGTCACATGTCAAGTGCACACTTCCAGGGACTATACCGCCACCCCCGAATTGCGATCTTCCGAGGACTATCCCGTCACTGCCGAGAGTATCCACCCGGCGTGGATTAGGGCTAAACTAGATGGCTGGGATTCACGAGCAAATAAAATGAAGGAAGCTGCAGGAGATGCGGCAGCTGCTGCTCGTGAGTCCCAGCCATCTAGTTTAGCCCCAATCCATGCCATGTGAGTGGCGTGGGAAATACTCTCAGGGGTGGCGAAGGTCGCCGGTCGTGCGCAGTTTAAGTCGCCAGAAGTTCGCAATTGACACTGACTGAGGCTCTCTTCGGGTATATTTTCCGCCTTGATAATTTGGGACTGTTATTCGGAAGATAGCCAAGAAATGCACTAATGACTTTCAGTCTCTAAAGCCTTGAAAACTGGCATGGGTAATCGATCATGCAACTCCACATCTTAAAATCTCTGACAGCATCTAACAGTCTGTGTGCCGTATCCCTTAATACTATGGCAGTCAAGAATCTTTTTTCATTGTCTTCCTTTATTTCTCTTTCCATAAATCTTTCCTGTTGTACCTACATGTTCTAGATTTTTATCTTGTCATGATGTGGCCTCTTTATGATGTTTGTGATAAGCTGTTTTGGGGTCTTAGCCTCTCTAAAAACAACAAGATTACACATTTTGACAGTCCTAGGAATTTTAGGCATTTTTCTGTAAAATCACACCTGTGATACATCAATAAACTTGTTGGCATGTTTACTAACTGTCCAGGATTCACAGCCATATGTTAATAGTAAAAGCAAAAAGTTATTCAAGATAATGCAAACGAAGCAACAATTATGCCTGGCAAATTACTAATGGTAAACCTCACAAATGTAAACAAATACCGAGCTTATTCAATCATAGTGTCATTTATTAATAAGAAATTCAAAACAAAAACATACAAGATTTTGTGGTGGTTTGGTCTGAAAGCCAAATTTCCATTTTTTAATCATTCATTTATAAGAAACATTGAGGTCCTTAAAAACATATTTGAGTCGTTTGCTTCCCCTCTAAAGGTTAGGGGTTCATTTCACGGACTGTTTAAGGGGTCATAGGTTTGATTTGTAGAGATCCCTGGGAAACCTTTACGGAGCTAAGGCTAGCTATTCTGCAAAGGAGGTGTATGATTTGGTATAAAACTTAGAACTTTTGAAGTCAATCTTCTCAGCATCCACCTGTTGGTTCTGGAGCCTTATCGTGGGGGAAAATAAGAACAGACTGCCTCCCAAACAAGCATGACATAAAAGGCGGCTAAGTGGAGAGGTGGGTGCGCATCCTTCAGAGTGGGAGTACATCTGCCTGAGGGGAAAGGAGCCAGCAGTCTGCATACAAATAAGAAAGATCTGTAAAAAGGATGCACATGCAAAACTCAGGTACTGGAACAAAGCCAAAGTCAAGAAATGGATGAACAGTCAGGTCTTAACGCCGGAGTTTACGCAAACAATCTTCTCGGCATTAAACCATATGAGGTTCTTAGTAATTGCAAAATAAAAACATAAATTATTTTGTGACGGTTTGGTTTGAAAGTCATAATTATACTTTATTTTTTTCATACTATAACTAATGAATTAGTTCCATGTGCATTGTCTTATGTGGGTTCTGGGGCTCACTTTTTACGGGGGGAAAAGTAGACCCACTGTAGCTTAACAAGCACATCATAAAATACGATTAATTACAGATTTGCTTAAAGATATGCTGGGTCAAAAGACACAGATACCACAGCTTAGCTGTTAACTACAATACAAAATACCAAAGCCCTTTTAGGGGGGAAATGCAGGAGAAGAAGACCATACATGTTTCTTACTTTTGACATTCCTGTTTATTTTCTCACTGAACTGCCAACCCAACAGGATTGGGTTTGAATCAGCATCACAGCATTTTTAAAGGTGATCTAGGCTCCTAAGCTGTAACCAGACTAAAATCTGTACTAGGATATTTTCTGGGAAGTGAAGTAGCTGGAATGAGGATGCCCACATAATCTATCAGGTGCTGACTGGTCTATCAAAGGAGGAAGCTAATACTGAATGCCTAATACACATCAATCTGTGAAATAAGTCCTATCTCAAACAATTTCACTTCTAGTTTTCCCGTAGTTGGTATCAAGAATGGAAACAGATGTGACAAGAGCCCTATCGCAGATACTTTTACTTACAGTTTTCCTGTTGCTGGTGTCAAGAATAGAAACAGTTGTGAAAAGAGTCCTATCTCAGATACTTTCACTTATAGTTCTCCTATTGCTGGCATCAAGAAGGGAGTTAGTTTCCTCATAATAATAAACTGCTAGTGACACTATCTTAGTGAAATGGCTGGGGCATATTGAGAGAATGTCAGATGACAGAGAAGTAAAAACTGTATACAAAAGGGTGAGGCAGACCAAGAAGACGATAGAGAGATAATTTCCAGAGAGACCCGCAAACACTTGGTGTCACCAACTGGAAAGAAAAAGCCACACAGAGAGATGAGTGGAGGTGGATGATATCTACAGCAATGAACCTCAAGGGCTTGGAATGCTGAAGAAATTTCCCTATCTTCTAATTTTCTTTCTCAAGAGTTTGTAGGTTGAACTGTAGGTTGATTTGTTTATCTTCATGCCCTTCTTCTTAAGCAGTGTTAGGTTAAACCTCAGGAATATTTGTTTCATAATCTTCATATTCTTCTTCTTAAGCACTGACAGGTTGAACCTCAGAAAGATTTCTTTCATAATCTTCATATTCTCCTTCTCAAGCACTGAGTGGTTGAACCTCAGGAAGATTTGTTCCATAAGCTTCACATTCTTCTTCTTAAGCACTGGGCGGTTGAACCTCAGGAAGATTTGTTCCATAAGCTTCACATTCTTCTTCTTAAGCACTGGGCGGTTGAACCTCAGGAAGATTTGTTCCATAAGCTTCACATTCTTCTTCTTAAGCACTGGGCGGTTGAACCTCAGGAAGATTTGTTCCATAAGCTTCACATTTTTCTTCTTAAGCACTGGGCGGTTGAACCTCAGGAAGATTTGTTCCATAAGCTTCACATTCTTCTTCTTAAGCACTGGGCGGTTGAACCTCAGGAAGATTTGTTCCATAAGCTTCACATTTTTCTTCTTAAGCACTGGGCGGTTGAACCTCAGGAAGATTTGTTCCATAAGCTTCACATTTTTCTCAAGGACTAATAAGATGAATCTCACAGGGAAAGTATGGGCAGACTTTTAATCAGGTTGCAACAGGCACCATCAGTATAGGAACTCTTTGTCATGTAGGTAGGCCCTGAGTGCAGTAATGTAAATTCTTGATGCCTCCTCAAGTTTTTATAGGTTGAAACTCAGGTAAATCGGTTTTACTGTAAACATATTCTTATCCTCGAACAATGAGAGGCAGATTTGTTACATTATCTGTATATTCTTCTTCTCAAGCAATGGTACGCTGATTTGTTAGACTTGTTCCATTATCTTTTTCTCAAGCAGGTTGAGCCTCAGGAAAGCCAGAAAAGCTCATCAAGGCAATAAACGCATGATGAAGACGGATGTGTCAGTTGAAAGGTCCACACATGGGGACATGCTGCAAACGAGTGCAATGTAAATACATCTTTAGATGAACAAAGTTGAAGAAAAAGAGAAGAAGAACCTCAAGTAGTGTAGTTTCATTATCTTCGGATTCTTCTTCTCTCAAACGTGGTCAGGGCCCTTTGGAAGTAGGGCAAGCATTGCAGAAGGGCAATTAGATCCTAACAGGGCGGAGAGAATGATGCAGTGGGGAATGACCATGGGGATCTGGCCAAAACTTTGCATCTGAACACATGATTAGACTGTTACTGGTACCACTGGCAACTGAACTCTTTGCTGGCTGCTAAAGATGAGGACGGAGTGCATGTGGGAATGTCCCGAGTGCTGTGACATCAGTTCTCAACTCAACCATTCTTCTCAGGTAGATCTGTTTATCTTTGTACTCTTTCTCAAGCATTGACAGTTGTTATACTGCTGGTATCATCCTTGCTTGGGTTTCTTTCTGGAAACTGCCAGTGAGAAACATAACTCTTATGCTCTGCCTTAGGAGTAGTGACAGTTGCTGTTTCTTCCTCATTCGTAGTAATCTCACTAGTTACTGTAGTTGCCTTTCTGCCCATTGAAGCCCCACTGCTGTCGCCATCCCCAAACTTATCATCAGCCATTTCTTCTTCCTCGTAACAGTTCACATAGTGACACCAAACACCTTTTTTACATTTAGAAATCCCAGCTTGGCATCCACACAAGCAAATCAGTACTAGAAGGCACCACAACATGCCTGTCAATAAAGTATATGGTGATTTTTTAATTATTTTATTTTCAGGTGTTGTGAGATCCCTACCAGATAAACATGTGATTCTGATCTTACACAACTCAGATTTCTTAAAGTCTGTCATACTGCACACAGAAAAAGAATTGTTCAGAACTACTAATCCAGTGTTACATTGCATTAGCATATAGGTAGCACAAGTAGACTGGATTCCAACTACAAAGCTGGGGGAGGTCATTTTAACAAAACAGGGAGACGCAGAGTTGTAACAGCACAGTTCAATTGTACTGATGTCTGTTGATAAAACATTGCCTTGACAATCATTTTTTGATTTTTTCAACTGCTTTTCCATTAATGGTTAGATTCAATTTCACATTCGTCTCATCAAAAGTCTTAGGGACTGTGATAATGTTTTCACTATAAACAAAACTCCCATTATTATTTAACCACTTGACACGAAATATTGCTTCACTAAGAACAACTTTTGCAGTAATATTGATAGTTATGTGGACAAAACCGGCTACACTATCAAAATTGCTACAGTAACAAGCAAAAAATAGAATGTGGTGCACAATTTATTCCATTATTTCCAATATTTATGGTACAATAATCCCAAAAGTCGGACGCCCCTTCCGTGTGCATCTCAACAGTTATGTAAGTACTCCAGTGATGATTCAACAGAGAGTTAAAATCAGGACCCACTTTGCCAGTAATAACTAAATAATCCACGTGACTTCTCATTCCCCTGTTACATGAGCTAATAATCTGTGGATTCTCCAAAATAATCCTTTGGCTGTTTATCAATGTACTGCACAATGCGCAGGCAAACGTTAAAAATAACGGCATTTTTCAAATGAGAATGCTTGATAAATTTTCACCATACTACTCTGCTGGCATACGGTACACATTGATCTTTCACTTCGCATGCTTATGGTGCAGAGCCTAATGATCTGTGGATCCTCCAAAATAACTGTTTCGTTGTTTATTGGTGTACGGCACAATGTGAAGGCAAACGTAAAAAATATTGGCATTTTTCAGATGATACATTTTCACAACACTGATCTGTTTGCATATGGTACACACTGATCTGTAGTCTTTTCATTGAAATGAGTGTTACCAGTAATATTAAGGCACAAACTCTGCACTGTGCAGCGGGTGGTTCCATTTCATTTCATTTTGCTTGCTGAAATCCTTCCCAGGATGACTTGTCGATATGCATTCGTATCAACTTAAAGTAGCAGAAAAGCAAAGCCAACTTGCAAGACGCTTTATTTCCTTTCTTAACTCACAGCGATATCAAACCACTGCAACAAAATATGAGGATATCTTGTTTATATTATAATGACATTATATTGACATTTATATTTTGTATGCAGAAACCTAGGGAAAACCACCACAATACTATCCAAATTAAAAGCTCACGAACTAAGTTGCAAAAATTGATTTTTTTTTTTTTTTAATTTACTTCTTAACTCTTTCAGTCACAGGCGGACATTATTTTAACTCATAATGCTGTAAATATTTGCTACTTAAAGTAAGACATGCCTGGGTCTAAAAGGTTTGATATAAAAGTGCAAAATATCAATTAATTAAAGTAAACTTTCAGACAGAATGGGTTAATGTATAAGCCAGGCCAAAAAAGAATTATGAAAAACCAATCATGAAAATCTGATCATGTAAAGAGTAACCAGCGAATGCATTATGAGTTGCTTGGTTCTAAGAGAGCTAAAAACCCACTATGCCAAACAGCATTCTCTAACAGTGTTTGAGAGTTTGAGAAATATCCATATGTTTGCAATAGTTAGTCAAAAGGCAAATCCCAGCTGCAGCTTTCTGTGGTAAATGATTAGGAACCACATCTTAGTGCAGCTAACAGAGCCAGTGGTGTTGGGTTGGTAGGTGGTGGGAGTTTGTGTGGGGAGTGGTTTTTGGTTGATTATCTACTCAGATAAATATCAAAAATATAGGCCGATAAGTAACAAAATATTCACTGCGATAATATGCTCTCAGATAAGCACTATATGTTCTCTCGGATAAGTACCAAATATTCTCTCAGTATGTACCAAATATCCACTAAGGTAACTAACAAATCTCTCAGATAAGTACCAGGTGTTCACTTAGATAAGTATTAAATATTCTCTTAGAAAAGTACCAAGTATACAATTAAAGTAGCAAATCTTCTTCAAATAAGTACCAAATATACAATAAAAGTAGCAAATCTTCCTCGGATAAGGACCAAGTGTTAACTTGGACGTGTCATTCACTCAGATGAGCAGAGAGTATTCATTTGGATAAGCAAACACCTTTGAAGCGACATTTACTGCTAATTAGAGCCCAACACACTGAGGTACTTACTTATCAAGGTAACTAATATGGCTGCTAATGGCTAGATGCTTGCGTTCCAGTCTAAAGGTCTTTGGTTAGAATCAACATCAATGAAGATTTCTTCAAATAACTGACTTTAGCTTTCAAGTCAAATGTCTAACAAATGTCCTGAAAAGGAAGGCAAGCTGGCATGATATTGCTCACCTCACCCACCAAGAGGTGATTGTCTATAAATATATGGAAATAGCACCATATGTCCGATATGCATCCAGCTGTGAAAAAGAGTCCTTTTTCTGATATGTATATTTCTGGTTTTCCTGTTGTTGGTGTCAAGAAGGCAGATAGCTGTGAAAAGAGTCATATCTCTGACACCTTCATTTCTTGTTTTCCTATTGTTGGTGTAAAGAAGGCAGATAGCTGTGAAAAGAGTCATATCTCAAACACTTTCATTTCTTGTTTTCCTGTTGTTGGCGTCAAGAAGGCAGATAGCTGTGAAAAGAGTCCTATCTCTGACACAAACATTTCTTGTTTTCCTGTTGCTGGTATCAAGACAGGAGACAGTTGTGAAAAATAGTCCTATCTCATACACTTTATTTCTTGTCTTCCTGTTGCTAGTGTCAAGAAGGCATACAATTGTGAAAAGAGTCCTTTCTGTGATATCTTCACTAATTGGTTTTCTGTTGTTGGTATCAAGACGGGAGACTGTTGTGAAAAGAGTTCTTTCTCAGATACTTTCAGGATGCAAAGGCGCTGAACCGCACCTGGTGGCACATGATGTCCAGGGCTCATACTTGTCAAGACCTATATCTGCACCCCTCTGGGGATATCCTAAAAATACCAGTTCCCAACCTGGATCCTGGCAAACATAAATAAGACTGACATTTCTCCCAAAGTCACATTGCATCTGCCTGAGAAGCAAGAAACCAGCAGTCTGCACACAAATAAGCCAGATCTGTAAAATAGGTGTGCACACATTATTTAAGTCCTGGAAAAAGGATACAATTCAGACGTGGATGAACAGCTAGGATTTTCTGCTGAAGTTTACAACAGTGAGTGTGAAGAATAATAGAAGATGTCACAACTTCTGATTTTTATGTTTAGTATCAAGCAAGTAGACGCTCCTGAAAAAGAGTCCTTTCTCAGACACTTTCACTTCTAGTTTTTCCTGTCGCTGGTGATAACAACGGAGATAGTTGTGAAAAAAAGTCTTATCTCAGATACTTCACATCGAATTTTGTTGTTGTTAGTGTCAAGAAAGTAGACAATTTCACTTCCTGTTGCTGGTGTTAGAAGGGAGACAGTTTCTTAACAATGAAAAAAAGACTAGTTTCATTATCTTCAACTTCTTATTCTGAAGCATTGATAGACTGAACATCAAGGTGACTCTTTTACCTTTATACCCTTTTTCTCAAGCATCGATACTTGTTATACTGCTGACATCATCCAGTTTTGTGTCGTTGTCTGGTAAATGCAGGAAGGAAACAATTTTATTCTCTGCCTTTGACGTGGTGACAGTTGCTGTTTCCTCATCAGTTTCTGTATTTGCCTTTCTACCCATGGAAGCCACACTGCTGTCATCATCCCCAAACTTATTATCAGCCGTTTCTTCTTCCTCGTAACAGTTCACATAGTGACACCAGACACCCCTACTATATTTCGAAACCCCAGCTTGGCATCCACATAAGCACATCAACAAAAGAAGACACCACAACATGCCTGTTAATAAAACATATGGTGATTTTTGTATCCTTTCATTTTCAGGTGTTGTGTTAAGGTTATCCTCATTCTTATCAGATAAACATAAAACATTAATTACGCAAATTAAAAACCCCTTAAAGTTTGTCCTACTGCACACAGAATAAGACATGTTCACAGGTATTAAATGCGTGCGACACTGTAATGACGAATAGGTTGCACACATTGACTTGTTCTGAACCACAAAGGCGGGGGAGATCATTTGAACAAAACAGGGAGAGGCAGTGTTGTAGCAGCACAGTTCAACAGTACTGACGTCTGTCATGAAAAATGTTCCGATACAACCTGTTGGTGTTCTGACAACTTCTTTGCCATTGACCTTCAGTTTCAATGTCACATTTTCCTCATCCAAAGTCTTAGGGACATTTACAGTATTGGCACTATAAAGGAAGTGCCCGTTATTATATTTATTTAACCACTTAGCGCGAAACTGTGCTTCACTGAGATCAACTTTCGCAGTGACATTTATAATGAATCTAGCATAACCAGTTGTTGCATCAAAATCATTACAGTAACAACCATACGCAGAATATGCTCTGCACCTTTCTCCATTTTGTCCAATACTTATTGTACAGAAATCCCGAAAGCCCAACTCTGCTTTTGGATGCTGTTCAATAGTTATAGAATCACTCCAGTCTAAACCCAACAGATGGTTAAAATCAGGACCCACTTTGCCAGTAATCGTGAAATAGTCTGCTGTGCTTCGCATGCTATTATTACAGGGACTAGCAATATGCATATTTTCCAAAACAATAGTTTGGCTGTTTATCAGCGTACTGCACAGTTTGAAGACAAACATTGAAAATACTGGCATTTTTAATCTGAAAATACTGGACACATTTTCAAGTACTAATCTGTTTTGCATGAGGTACAAATCGATCTGCAGCCTTCACAGTGAAATGAGTCAGCAAAGATATTCAGGCATTATCTCTGTGACACTGAACAATAAACGCCACTTGAACTTTCTGCACTAGTGCAGTAGGTGGTTCTCTGTCATCTAATTTTGCTTGCCGAAATCTTTCACAGGATGACTTGCTGATTTGCACTTGCATCAACTTAAAGTAGGAGACAAGCATGATCGACTTGCAAGATGTTCTATTTCCTTTCTTAACTCACAGAGATATCAAACCACTGCAACAAAATACAGGGATATGGCGTTGATATTATAATGACATTTTACATTTACGTTTTGTACGTTGGAGTCTATGGAAAACCACCACACTAATTGTTTAAAGAAATACACTTAAGAGCTCAGCCACAAAAAAAGACCACTTCTTATTTTAAACTACTTCAGTCCCAGGCATTAACTGAACTCATTATGTCCTAAACATTGGTTACTTAAAGAAACACATGTGTGGGTCTCAACAACAAAAAACACAAAAGGACACAATGGTGTTCCATACAAATTGGGATAGAACTGGTTAATCAACCAGCTGGCTAAGAAATTGTGATCAACCATGTTGCCCCAAGAATGCCATTTTCCCAGCATGTCCAGGTTTTTGAGGAAATGAAGTTTTGGAGTAGGGGCCTATATAACTGCTTTGGTATTGGCTGTAGCTGCATGGTGTGTAGACATGGTGGGCGTATATAGCAGAAACAATTTGAGATAAACAATCACATAAAAAAAATTTGTATGCTATCGATGTCACAATAATTTCACATGATGTCACTTTGCTCTCCATGGGCGAGTCAATAAAATCACATTTATCATGGTCAAAGGGAAGGAAAGAAGTTAATTCTATGCTCCTTTGTATTAGATGATTAAATAATTCACTTTAGAAAGAAAAATCAACATCTTTATCTTCTTGTTGTTCACCGGCTGTAAACTAAAGTGGAAAAGGAAGATGTACTCCCACTTTGAAGGATAAACATAACTAGTTGACTTTTACAAAATGCATGTTGGGGGACACCGAGTCTGTTTTCAAAATGTTATCTGAATTATTGTAGGGATCTGACAGTGTGATGCAGCTGTGGGCTTCACACTTGCCTATCTGCTAGACGGTTTGGGGGGGAAGGGGGTTCAATCCCGTGGATGTTTATAAAACCTGCCCAAGATTTCAAATTTATTCTGCTTCTTCTTCTCTTCCTCTAGTTTACCAAGACAGAGTTTCACAGAATCATAACAATGCATTTCGTTTCTCAAGGAATTTTGAAAAATTATTTTTTTTTTAGAGCTTCTTATAAGTGAAATTGTTTTTGTTTTTTTAAATACCATGTAAATAGTAATAGTAAATGTATAGTGAGTTGCTGAGTACTAAATGAATAAATGTCAATGCCGAGTTCACTATACGGCTGTAAAAATGGAACCCTGGTATGCTGAGGAATGTAAAATGCCTTAACTTACTTCTAAGCCATGGACAGAACCACACAAACACATCTTTGTTATAAACATGTGTCATATGTAGAAATGACATCAACACCTAGGATTATGCCCTAGAACCTGGTTTCCCCACTGGTCAAGACCTATCTTCCTCTTCTTCTGCCTTTATCCTTAAAAAGAAAGCTGTCATGATGCGCTGTGGATTACAGCTAGGCTATGCCTTTTAGCCCAACATATCCACTTTTATCAAACTCCTAATTAGTTTGAACAAAGAAGACACAAACAACAGATTGCACCATTTATTGCCTGGCAAATTTCACTGTATCTCGTCAGGTGCATACTACAGTAACAATTACATAAATGAAGCAAATAAGTGAATCCTTTATTACTGAAGTACAATTTCAACAACGATCAAACATAACTGCCTGTTTTTACCAGGGCAGCCATAAAGACTGAACCATCTCTTTCTGAATACAGAGTTCCGGGTGCAGGTGACGAATTGCGGAAGCTTTGAGAAATCTTAGTGTTCTGCCACTGGTTGACGTATAAAGGATTTGAAATGCGCTGCATTTAGTCACGTGTCAAAATTTTAGATTTTAGTCATCTTATATAGCATGCTTGCTAGGAGGTTGTATATCTATCCCCCCCATCTCCCCCACCCAATTGTTCCCTAAACCCGAACAGGAAAAGACCCACCTAAACCTCTATGTTATCATCAGAGGCCTGGCCAATATAGACAGGACTGCAATTCCTTCAAAGTTGGAGTGCCTGACTGCTTGAGAGGCAAGTAATCAAAAGTCTGTTCACCACAAGCCAGATCTATAAAATGGATGTGCTTAGGAGTTGGGAGCATAGTGTTACAATTCCCATATCCCAAGTTTATTAGTCAGCTACAGGCAATCTCCTAGCAGACTGCTTTGTTCTGATTCTGGTATTGATATGAACACTGTACCTTTCAGAAAGCAATGGCAAATAGCTAAACATACAAACTGCCTAGTGAAAACAAGCAACAGCAATTAAATGCTGGTGTTTATAACAAGAGAAAAAAGACTTGCATTCTTTAATTCTGTAGTAGGCACATGATGAGATACCCCAAACAAAATGCCAGGAAATAAACTGTACAATAACCTGATAATGATAAAGATAAAGGCACATTCTTTTCACATTTGTTTTCCTTAAGAGAGGTGGAAAAAAAAAAGAAAGGTGAAAGATAAGAGGATTTTTCTTCTTCTTCTCATACATCGGCTTTAGTAATTAAACTCTAGCAGAAAGTTCTGGTTGTTCATCCAGTTAGAGACTTTGGTTTGTTCCCAAAACTTCAGTTTTTGCATGCACAACTTTTTTATTTGAATGCGGACCGTTGATTCATTGCCTCTCAGGCAGATGCACTTTAACTTTGAAGGTAACATCCTTAATTAATTTACTTTACTGAGGCTTGTAAGGGGAGCAGTGACGCCCCCAAAATGGGCCCTGGAACCAACACGGGAAACAAGAGGATGGACCTCACTATATTGTTTTATGCCATATGGCGTAGTTTCTTCCCAGAGAGTGACAGATCATGTGCAAGGGCCCTGCAAGAAGCATGAACTCCATTGCTCCATCAACAATCCCACAGGATCTTAAAAGCACCTGCATTTGCAAACCAAAGCATGGAGTCTGATTTGAACCAATCTACATGACTTTACCACTTCTCCATGGACACCCCCCTTAAAAACATATATTTATGATATGCCATTTCTCATTGAAATTAAAAGGTATTCCCCACACCCAACCTAGAGTTTCGTGATTCCATCTTGGGGGCAAAAAGAATGGACCTACTGCCTCCCAACAGGCATGTCACAACAGGTGATTAATTAAGGGTGTTTCCTTCAAGATCTAGAAGTGGAAGAACAACTAGAACTTTTACAGCCGGTGAACAGCAAGAAAAAAAAAAAACAAATTCTCTGATAAACTGTCAGCTAGTCAAAGATGAAAAAAAAAAAAACCGATGTATGGATGTGGAAAGCTACATATAAACAGATCCACTGTCTCCCCAACAAGCATGTCATAGAATTCAGCTAATTGGGAGATAATTCGAAGTTGCAGTGCATCTGTCTGAGTGGCAAGGAACAAACAACTGCACACAAATAAACCAGTAAAATGGATGTACATGTGAAACAGGCTCTGGCAAAAAAAACTAAGCCTAAATGGAAAAACAACCAGGACTTTCCACAGGAGTTTAGGGCTAGACTGATCAGAATAAAAAACTAAGTAGTGACTGTAACTTACTGATTAATCAGAACAAACAAGTAAGTAGTGACTTTCACTTATTGACTGATCAAAGCAAAGAAGTAAGCAGTGACTGTCACTTACAGATTGATCAGAGCAACAACAATAAAAGTAAGTAGTGACTGTCACTTACAGATTGATCAGAGCAACAACAATAAAAGTAAGTAGTGACTATCACTTACAATTTGATCAGAGCAAAGAAGTAAGCAGTTATTGTCATTTACAGACTGATCAGAGCAAAGAAGTAAGCAGATTGTCAACAATTGATCAGAGCAAGGACAGCGAGCTTGGCATTTGCGTTCTTGATAAAACAGGTTCTCTTTAGTCTAGCCTTCTGGGGTTTCTGCAGTCGGCTGCACATGGGTTGTTCTTGAAAGTGGTTGTATTTGGAGAGCTGTGTGAGGAGCTTTGTGTCTCTCCTATCTTCCAGATTATGGAGACCAGTTATTGTTTCCATATCTGATATTGGCGTGGAGCGCATTGCCCCGTCATAATACGGAGCGCATGGTTTTGGATCTTTGAGACTTTCTGAAAATTTGATTTAGCAGCTGTGCCCCAAGCAGCTATTCCATATTCTAGTGTTGGCCTCACATAGCCTGTATAGGTCCTCTTAAGGACATTGAGGTTTGTCCCCCAGTCTGTTCCAGCTAACTTCCTCATCAGTTGTGTTCTCTTGAGTCCCTTGCTCTGTGTCTTTTCTATCTGTTTTCTCCATGTGAGTCTTGGGTCAAAGGTTACTCCTAAATATGACGGTGAGTCATCATGTATCAGTGCCTGGCTGCCATATCTAAGTGAAACTTTCTGGGGTTTGGTAGAGAGACTGAAAATGGTGTGTGTGGTTTTGGCCCCATTTACAGGCATGTACCAGCTTTTGGACCACCTCTCTAGAGTTCCGAGGGATTCTTGAAGCCTTGTCTGTGCTTTTTCAGTGTCCTCCTCTGAACTCAGTAGCGCCAGATCATCGGCATACATAACGGCTTGACTCCATTACAGAGGGTTGATTTTATGTCGTTAATGTAAACTAGAAAAAGAATTGGGGACAGAACTCCGCCTTGTGGAACTCCATGTTTCATCACTTACAACTGATCATAGCAAAAAAGTAACCAATAACTGTCATTTATGATTGATCAGTGCAAAGAAGTAAGCAGTGATTGTCACAGATTTATCAGAACAAAAAAGTAAGCAGTGACTGTCACTTACAGATTGATCAGAGCCACACACAAAAGTAAGCAGTGATTGTCACTTATGACTGATTAGAGCAAAGAAGTAAGCAGTGATTGTCACTTACAGATTGATTAGAGCAAAGAAGTAAGCAGTGATTGTCACTTACAAATTGATTAGAGCAAAGAAGTAAGCAGTGACTGTCACTTACAGATTGATCAGAGCAAAGAAGTAAGCAGTGATTGTCACTTACAGACTGATCAGAGCAAAAAAGGAGGTAATGACTGTCACTTACAGAATGATCAGAGCAAAGAAGTAAGCAGTTATTGTCATTTACAGATTGATCAGAGCAAAGAAGTAAGCAGTGATTGTCACTTACAGACTGATCAGAGCAAAAAAGGAGGTAATGACTGTCACTTACAGAATGATCAGAGCAAAGAAGTAAGCAGTGATTGTCACTTACAGATTGATTAGAGCAAAGAAGTAAGTAGTGATTGTCACTTACAAATTAATTAAAGCAAAGAAGTAAGCAGTGACTGTCATTTACAGATTGATCAGAGCAAAAAAGGAGGTAATTACTGTCTCTTACAGATTGATAAAAGCAAAAAAGTAAGCAGTGATTGTCACTTACAATTGATCAGAGCAAAGAAGTAAGCAATGATAGTCACTTATGATTGATCAGGGCAAAAGAAGTAAGCAGTGATTGTCACTTATGATTGATCAGAGCAAAAGAAGTAAGCAGTGATGTCACTTACAATTGATCAGAGCAAAAAAGTAACCAATGACAGTCATTTATGATTGATCAGTGCAAAGAAGTAAGCAGTGATTGTCACAGATTTATCAGAACAAAAAAGTAAGCAGTGACTGTTGCTTACAGATTGATCAGAGCCACACAAAAAAGTAAGCAGTGACTGTCACTTATGACTGATTAGAGCAAAGAAGTAAGCAGTGATTGTCACTTACAGATTGATCAGAGCAAAGAAGTAAGCAGTGATTGTCACTTACAGATTGATCAGAGCAAAGAAGTAAGCAGTGATTGTCACTTACAGATTGATCAGAGCACAAGAAAAGTAAGCAGTGATTGTCACTTATGACTGATTAAAGCCAAGAAGTAAGCAATTACAATTTGCAATTACAGAAGCAGAGAAAAAAGTAAGTAGTGTATGCAGAAAATTAGCAGGCCAAGAGATTGGCTGCTGCCACCCCTTTGGACAGCCATTTTAAAGCAGACATGCTGAAGGTTCTATGGCAGGGATGAGCAAACTTTGGACTACAGGCCAAAACCGGCCCCCAGAGCAGTTTTTACAGGCTTGCAATGCTGGTGTAAAATCACTATATAATCTGGCCCTTGAGCTCACAAAACAGCAGAAAAAAATTACATACATTTGTATGCAGAAAGCCAAAAAAAAAAACAAATATGTCAATATCCAAAACAATAATGATTACATAAACAGTGACAACCTGCTAGTGAAACACCTTTTGAAGGCAAACTCAGACATTAGGAGACAGTGTCTATCAGCACAGCCTGATTAAATATAAGGTGAGGACCTTTCTTGGCTCTTCTGTCAACTACGGCCGGTAGACAACAGTCGACAGCCAGTTAGTCGGAGTTCTATCCCCTGGCTGCAGTGCAATTACGGACTGGAGACGGCACGAATCAAAAAACACAGTGAGGTCGACATACCTTGCAGACCCCGCGCTGCGACTCAAATTAGCGACCGCGTTCAATTACCGCTTCTTGCAACGCATTACGGAGTGGACTGTAGGGAACGAAGCAAGTGACATAGTTACTGTGTGTCGGCGATAGACAGCGTGCAGTGCCCTAAGGTTTGGGTTAGGGGTAGGGTTAGGGTTAGCGGTAGGGTTAGGGGTAGGGTTTGGGTAAGGTTTAGGGTTAGGGTTGCTACTATGAGTTTGTGCGAAGACGAGATGTGGCGATACTAACTGTAACCTTAACCCACACCCTTACCCTAACCCTACCCGTAACCCTACCCCAAACAGTAACCGTATGATTATAGCAGGGCAGTGCACGCTGTCTATCGCCAACACACAGTAATTATGTCATTTGTTTCGTTCCCTCCTGTCCACTCCGTACTAGCACTGCAGCCAGGGGACAGAACTCTGACTAACCGGCCGTCGACTGTTGTCTACCGGCCATAGTTGACAGGAGAGCCCCTTTTATTTTTCTCTGGTCAATAAGATTATAGATCAAAACAGTCTGGTATTCCAAGAAAATATCATTTCACCAGGAAATCTGGATTTTATGTTTATAATGGAGTTTTCTGTAGGGTCCACCATGAGATTGGAAATTTTGCAGAAATTCTAAATAAAGGTTGCTCACGCCTGCTCTGTTGGATCTGGCAAACAGTACAACAGAAAAAGCCCAGCCTTCATATCTCCCAGCAAAGACTGTGGATCTGGCCCAGGGGATCCACATTGCGAGAGAAGCTATGGGGGACACAATCCGGCTCTACTGGCAAATCCGGACGAAGAATAAACAGCCTTGGACGACTTAGTCAGAGTTCTCTCCCGTGGCCGCACTCCAAACAGTGATCGGAAAAGCCACAACGAAACAAAGAAGACAGTCACGTCGACATCAGGGCTGCCAATGCTTGGTTGTTTCCCCCAGATATGGTTTTTTTTTTGACGCTGCAGGACAATTCTGGGTGTTTTTTTGGGTGTGTTTTGTTTGTTGGTGTTTGCCGAATTGTATGCTTTAATGATCGATAAATTTGCGTGGTTAGGGGGTAGGGGTTAGGGTTAGGGAGTAGGATTAGGATTAGGGTTAGCGGTAGGGTTAGGTTTAGCGTTAGATTTGACAATTTTGACGCCGGAGTTCCCTATAATCGCGCACAGTCCCATACACACACACACAAACAATCGAGGGCCTCTGGATGCTGGTCAAACGCACAATTCGCCAACGATTGGGGGCACCAGCCGCACGCTATTGGTGTCATATTTGGCAGAGTTTCAGTGGCGCCACTCCCACAAACATCATATTGTCGGCCAGTATTTCGAAATCCTACGTCTAAATTTTCACATCTAACCCTACCCCTAACCCTACCCCTAACCCTAACCCTACCCCTAACTCTAATCCAACAACCGCATGATGATGCCTCACGCAACCGTACGCAACCCTGCACGCAACCATATGATGATGCCACGATGCCTCACGCAACGGTACGCAGCCCTACACGCAACCGCAGGATGATAGCTAAGTGTGTCGTTTGTTTCGTTTGTTTTCCGATCACTGTTTGGAGTGCGGCCAAGGGAGAGAACTCTGACTAAGTCGTCCACGGCTGTTTATTCTTCGTCCGGATTTGCCAGTAGAGCCCACAATCCTATTATTTGTGACCCAGACGGGACTCAATGTTTAGCATGACTGATGTCGAACGCAGAAGAAGAAGAATATCTCAGGAAAATTATTTAACTTGGAGGAGGCAAAGGGTCTGGACAATTTCTACCTGCAGGAGAAAAAAAAAAACAACAAGCAAACTTTTAACTTTTATTAATCAGTTTGCAACGGCAACGGTCACTTACTATCACTACTATGGGAACTCTTCGTTAGCTATTGCGGAAGGGGGTGGAGCACTTATGGGAGTATCCAGAATGCAGTCAGGATAATTCCTGATTCATTCATTTCATACTATGCAGAGGTCAAAAGTAGTGGAGGTAAAAAGCAGAAAGAGACTCTTGGTCTGACTATTGTCCACTTGACTGCCTTGCCATCTTACGGTCTTACCACCTTTTTTTTATCTGATCTGATCTCTGCATCTCACTGAGATTCTCAGAAAGTGTGTGACTACTTGTTAAATTGATCTATAGTGCAGTGAATTGACGTTTGACACCTCTTCTATCTACTTTCTACTGAAACATGAAAATTTAGGAAATACGCGAGATAACATGACAAATACAATGCTACTCACGTCCAACTTCTGCTGGTTATTGAAATTGAATAAATAACCGTCGTCGTGAAGATGTGCTCTCTGATGTTAGGAGTTTAATTTTGTCTGAGAAAATTGTCATCATCATCAAGTTAATATTTATGAGTTTATCTTCACAGCACTTCGGGCACGTCTAAAGGTGCTCAGTTTCTTCCTTCGATATATGCATCAGCGTCCTGTGGTTAGTAGTGCTATACTATGCTGGTTGACAAAACTGTTTGTACGTTGAGTGTACTATGTATTTTGTTTTAATGTTAAAGAAAAATAAATTGGCAAACAGTATACTTTTACAATGTTGAGAGTTATAAGTAAGATATTTTTATTCGACGGATTAACATCATGGCACACTGGTATAACCCACTAGTAAATTTTTACAGTCAGTCGGGGGAGGAAGGGGTGGGAGCTCTAAAAAGAGATGTGTTGTATTGTTCCAAGCTTTTTTTTTTAAAGAAAAAAAAAAGAGCAATCAGCCCCCCCCCCCCCTCAATTGAGATATGTAGTCCACATGTTATTTTTAGTATTTGCTTTTGCTATTTTATATATGTATCATTACTTCGTCTAGTTTGGAATTAGAAGTGTTATGCAAGATTCGTGTGCTTTCACCTTGATTACAAGTAGTCGGACTATGGAGATCATAGCAGTGAACAAAGCAATAAAATGGCTGGAGACTCGCACATGTTTTCTCTGTGACTCAGTGAGTATGCTCAGGAAAATAGAAATGGGCTGGGTCCGAAGACAGTGACTGGAATTTTTGGCGCATATCAGTTGGAGTCTCTGGCGCATATCAGTTGGAGTCTCTGGCGCAAATCAGCTTCATATTCGTGCTAGGTCCCACAGGCGTGCAAGGAAATGATCGTGCTGATAGGCTTGCAGGTAAAGCTACAGTGGCTGGCTGACGAGCCATGGACCAGGCAGAAATTATGAATGCTCTTCGAGTAGTTGGGCGCTTGCGAGAACCATGTGATAACTGTGAAGCTGCGACCATGACCACACTGTGAGAACAGCATGTTAAAAGGGGTGTGACTAGACAAGAACAATGCCAATATGCAGGAAGCCAAGGAAGAATCTGAAAACATAGGACTGGTGTCGTCAACCGCTACACGCTGCGGGATGTGCAATGAGAATAATCAGTCGACTAATTAACTAACTAACTTCGTTCAGTAAAATATGCTCCTCTTGAAGCGAGCGGTGGATAGGGATCAATCAAACAGATGCCTTGCCGACTGGCGTAGGCGATCATGCCTCTCCACAATCCGCGATCTCCTCCAGCATGTATCAATTCGTGTGCTGACACACCTCCATGCCGTGCAACAAGACTGTCAAGAATCTTCCCTCGTTGTCTTCCTCTATCCCTCCTTTTAGAGATTTTTTTCCAGTGTTCACAACAATGGATAGAGGTGGGATGTCAGAAGTCGTGCATACCAACATCTACGTCTCTCACCCGATGCCTCTTTAAAACCTGAAAGGCAGAACAGGACTAGAAAAGAAAAAGAAGAAATAGACGTCTATGTTTGTTAATTATTTTGTTATTATTTGACTTATTATCCCGCAAGTTCAAAAACACTTCGATTAGACGTTTCATGAAATTAGATTTCGATAAATTCGATACGAAGCAAATACGAAACTGGTTTTTAAAAAAAATGGCTGACACATATGAAGGTTTGTATTTTGAGCAAGACAAGGAGAGAATTATGTTTATTATCATATACGATTGTTGAATTTCAGTTTTTTTTTAAAAGACAGATTATCGGTTGAAATAACGCTATTACCAATTTCTGTATATTTTTTCAAATTCAATGTTGATTATCTCCAAAACTCCATTCGTAACCACCGGCCACCACGAACAAATTATCTCCATGTCGGGTCCAGCTTTTTTTTTTCTTTAGTAGCGTTAGTTAGCTTCTCGGCTCCTGAAGTCGAACCTAATAATATTTTCTATGAAGCTGACAATAGGAAATCCCCAGTCAAGAAAAATCCCAGGGAAAGTTATGTTTGCTTACCGGTCACCCACACAATTTTGTTTTGTTAGTTGGTTACGGTTCCACAACTACTTGGGTTTTGCATGCAGATCAGTGACATCACAATCACATTCATTTTTTTACAGATCTGACCCGTTGATTCCTTGTCTTTAGACATTTTGGCATATCATATATGCACTCCGACTTCAAGTGAAACACTTCTTATTAGTGAACTTTTACAGCTTGCTTGTTAGGGTGGCATATGCCTCTTCCCATCACAGTGTACACACAGTGAGTGCGACCTCGGTACCAACACAGAAATTTTTTTTAAATTCTAAAGGGGTTTATTTTCTAATTTAATTATCGTAATTATGAACAACCGTGTAAAGCAGACTAATGTTTTTTTTAGAATTAAAAGCATTTATACCGTTTATAGTTTATTATAGAGCAGGCAATTGACTAGCCAGATTTGGCCCACGGAGGCCTAGCGAATGCCCCGTGGATCATTTCCAGTTGTATTGATTTCATGATTTTTCGGCTATCCTCCAAATAATGGTCCTAAATTATCGAGGTCCAAAAATATACCCTAACAGGTCCTCAGTCACATGTAAATTGCAGACCTCTTTCCGACACCTACACAGCTTCCGCCGAGTTAAAGTCACAGCCGAAAGTATCTTCCGCGCCGCTTAGTGGGGCTAAACTAGATGGCTGGGACTCACGAGCAGCAGCTACCGCATCTCCTGCAGCTTCCTTCATTTTATTTGCTTGTGAGTCCCAGCCATCTAATTTAATAGATACTTTAGTCAAATTTTCAAAATGCCCTCTACACCAATTAAAACCAGCATAGTTAGATAGCTGTAAACAATCTCTTTCCAATGGTACCTCATTTAGGCTTGTATGTCATTTCTGAGCTGAGATATGTAGGTTTTTGTGGAGATGAGATGTAAAAAACAGCTGTTGAAAACTTGCGTCCGTGAAACAAGAAGTTTTCTCTGCGCGACCAAACTGGGCACTTATTGTTTTGGCTTTGTTTGCATTGGACAAGATGGCAGACAATGAGACAGCCACATAATAGCGATTGCCTGAAAAATGTCACTGTAAATCTAAAAAGCCACTGATAAGAAAGAAATTGTACATACAAATGTAAAATTGGACGGAGAATTCAATTATAACTAGCATTACCAGTACGAGTAATGTTAAATTCTAAAGCCAACCTTGAATTCATACTTACCGCTATTTTCACAGCATGATAATAGCGATTGCCTGAAAAATGTCACTGTAAATCTAAAAAGCCACTGATACGAAAGAAATTTTATATACAAATGTAAAATTGGACGGAGAATTCAATTATAACCAGCATTACCAGTACGAGTAATGTTTAAGCCTAAAGCCAACCTTGAATACTTATCGCTATTTTTAATAAAACTGATGTAACAGAAAAACAGGACTTCCGGCTGTCGTAGACATGCGCTGTTAATCGGGTTCGTTCCCGCCGTTTTCAGCTATTTATACTGGTGAAAACCACACCAATCGCAAAATTACATGAGAGATTGGGACCCATCCCGAAACCCCAGCCGACATTTCCCAAACAAGTTTTGAACGGTTTCCATGGTAATGGAAATTGCCAAAAGACCGCAAATTGCCGAACACCGTAGTCGCTAAATTTAACCCACTGCCTTCTCTAATAATGCCTAACAGGTCAACGGGGATTCCCGTTCTTGTGCAAGAATTGAGTCCCTCTGCTTCCACAGTTTTTATCGACGAGATGTATACACAAATTAAACTGCAGTTTCATTAATTTTCGACATATTTTTTAGAACTAAACGTTATTTTTAAGGTAAATAAGTATGCCATTTAAATATAACAATAAAGGCTCTTACAGACAAACAAAAATGCTTTTGCTACAGTCAATATGAACATAAACATCAATAACGTTTAGATGTAAACTAAAAGTTGTTCCAGCAAAAGTAAAGAAATATCAGTGATAACTCTTTGATTCTGAGAGGGTATTGCTGCATCAGAGGAGCGGAAAGGGGGGGGGGGGGGGGGTGACATTTGTACTTTATCAAATTTAGCGCATAAAAATACTGCTATGAAACATACACATGTCATACATAACATAAATATAAATGATTGATGGTTATTATTATTATTAGTAGACTACTACAACATACAATTATACTGTTATTTAATAATTAGTAAACAAGCACAATCATTATGAAATTGATATGTGCAATACTTTTTTCACCCAGAATAGTTTTCTTAACAGTACTTATAGCACTACTAAATATGTATCCTCAAGGTACAAACAGCACAAACAAATTTGTCCAGTTTCATCTTGTTGGATGAAATCAATTCCTTATCATTGCGAATTTTTTGGTAACAAATATGCAAGGGAAGTGGATGAGCAACCAGAAGTTTCCGCAAGAGTTTACAGCCAGTGTTCGCGAAGCAAAGCAAAAGCCAGTTTACAAAAATTAACAGACCGTAGAACTGCAAATATGCAAAAGAAGTCGATGAGCAACCAGAAGTTTCCGCAAGAGTTAACAGCCAGTGTTCGCGAAGCAAAACAAAAGCCAGTTAACAAAAATTAACAGACCGTAGAACTGCAAATATGCAAAAGAAGTCGATGAACTATCAGAAGTTTCTGCAAGAGTTTACAGCCAGTGTTCGCGAAGCAAAACAAAAACCAGTTTACAAAAATTAACAGACCGTAGAACTGCAAATATGCAAAAGAAGTCAATGAGCAACCAGAAGTTTCCGCAAGAGTTTACAGCCAGTGTTCGTGAAGCAAAACAAAAGCCAGTTTACAAAAATTAACAGACCGTAGAACTGCAAATATGCAAAAGAAGTCGATGAGCAACCAGAAGTTTCCGCAAGAGTTTACAGCCAGTGTTCGCGAAGCAAAGCAAAAGCCAGTTTACAAACATTAACAAACATATAATTATACTGTTAGTCAACAATTAGTAAAGAGGCAAAGAGTGACTTGCTGTGAGAAGTTAGTTAGTAAATCAAATATTATTTTTATCCACTTACCTAGAGCTCGGAAATATCTTGACACAATTTATCCACAGTGTGTTGCACCATTTATGCACAGTCAATATGAAAGCAATAGTTTTCTTCAAACACAAGATAGTTTGCACCTGACAACTGTCGATATTCTCCAGATATGGCTTCTAAATTACCTGTTTGTATTTTCCCTAAAAGTAAGATTTCTACATTTAAAGTAGAAAAGTAATAAACAGCCAGTTCCCAAAAATCCGAATTACTGACTAGAAACAGTGACACTGACACACACACCACAACACGACTGTCTCCCGTGAATTACAATTAAAATTGCTGTAATCTAACAGCCTGTATGTCCACTTTACAATATCCGCTTGTCGATTTGTAATACGAATACAATCAGAACACAGAAGTTTGTAAGCAAATTATAATGTCACAAAATGCAACATGGAAACGCTTGCAATAACCTATTTTCGAGGGGGACTTCTCGAAAATGTGCCGTGATTCAGTTGTAGTTGACTGGAGCTGGCCGTGATTTAACCCCACTAAGCGGCGCCGGAGTGATCTTGGTGGTGGCGGCGGTAAAATTGCCGGAATGAGGTCCGCAATTTACATGTGACTGAGGCCCTGTTAGGGTATATTTTTGGCCTCGATAATTTGGAAGCGTTTTTCGGAGGATAGCTGATCTTTCTATGCTGAGGCCCAGGCCTCTGGCCCATGACGATCCTCATTTTCAGAATTTTTGCCCCTCGGTAAACTTAGCCTGTTATAGAGGATCAACTTCATTGCACCATGTTCTTTTCATATGGCTAGAGATCTCTCTCCACTTTCATCCTTCAAGAACTTTGCACAAAGCACAAAATTCCAGCAACCTACATGGATCTCCAAATGGAAAGACATGCACATACAGATGAAACAGCTGAGCCCAAAACTCAAAACAACCCATTGTTTAAAATAATTTTTAGCGTAATTTAGAGCAAACTAAAATGTCTGGTATCTCATTTTCCACATGTGGATTCTGGGGTCCCATTTTAGGGGGAAAAGACCCACTGCACCCTATCAAGCATGTTACATTGGAGGCTGCGTGGTCTCGAGGCATGGCTTCTGCCTCGAGTGCTGGATGTCTCGAGTTCAGGCCCCGGTGAAGGCTGGGATTTTTTCACGTGGACTAGTAATTAATCCCCTGTCTTTGGGTAGTAAGATCGGATGCCTGTGTGTATTGGTGCACACGTAAAAAATCCCTTGGCAGTTGGAAATCGAAAAAGAGTAGCCTAACGGCGCTGCCAGGGCACAATTTGGAGTTGAAAATCTACCCAAAGTATTTCAGGATCCTTGCGGTGCTACAGAGATTGTGCGCTGAGCTGAGATTCTTCAGACTCAGGCTTGAGTCAGAAGTAGAACGGAGCACTTATGGGTTACTACCCTTGTGCCATGATGTTGATCCATTAACTATGTCAGCTACTACGTCTAAGCATGTAATAAAAAGCGACTAATAAGGAGTTTTGCTAAAGTCTGTTGTGTCGGCGAAAAGACACAGATAATGCAGCCTAGTTGTAAACAAGAACACAATATGCCAGCCACCCTTTTAAGGTGAATGCAGAAGAAGGTGTGCATGAGTATGTGTGTGTGTGTGTGTCTCTCTCTCTCTCCCCCCCCCTCCCTCCTCTCTCTCTCTCTCTCTCTCTCTCCTCTCTCTCTCTCTCTCTCTCTCTCTCTCTCTCTCTCTCTCTCTCTCTCTCTCTCTCTAATTCCATAAATATTTCCAATTGAATTGAGAATCAACATCACAGTTCAGAACACTCATAAGCTTTCTGTCCCCATCTAGCAAAGAGTTCCAGTTCTGATTGTACCAGTAACTGTCTCATACTCCAGCCCACCTTTTCCTTGAGTGTTGAGCATCGGCCAGATCCCCCGACAACTTCCCATAGCGCCATTCTTAGAAAATATCCAAAGGATGCTAACTATGCTTGCCACTTTGCACAGAGCATACCTGTCTCCACCTTTCTCAACATACTCTGTGAGTCAGTTTCAGTTACCACATGTATGTACAGCTGATTCTCAAGCCAGCTGAAGGCAGCATTGACAAGGAACAACCAGCTGCACACAAATAAGCCAGTAAAATGGATGCACATGGCAAACTCAGGCCCTGGCACAAAGCCAAAGTCCAAATGGGCAAGCAACCAGGACTTTCTGCCAGAGCTTACAGCTGGTGAACAAAGAAGTAAAATAAGAAGGCAAGCAGCTCAGCCACTACAACATGGAGGCTTTTTGTAATGCCAGGGTGCCAGTTTCGATCCCAGCTGCAGGCCTTGCGTTGGTTTCGACAGTGGTATCAAGAAACAGACCGTCCAGAAACAATGGCAAACTGCTGGATGTAAATTTGCCTAGAAAAACCACGACAGCCAAAAAATTCTGGGGTTGGTTCTGCAACGACCTATAAATGAAACACAACTAACTTTAACTTTTCAATAAATTAATCATGGAGTCTTGCCCCAAAAAATGTGAGCATCTGTATCTGTGTTCTTGCATTTTTGCATGCATTTAGTCTTGCATGCTCACGCAGTATCTGACAGGCTTCAAATCTGGAAGCTGACTTTTTTCTTACTACCATAAAATCCTGATTCTGTGAGAAAACTGCCTGTCATTTCTTAGAAAACATCTTTCATAGCTCAGTATTCTTTAATAACAGCCTACCCCCTACACAGCCACACTTTTCCCCTCCCTCCCCCACCCCCCACTTTTCTGTATATGTATTGTTTCTTATCTTCCTATACATATTTTTCACTTTATGATTTATTTCATTATGAAAATCACCTCTCTTTGACATCATTTTTAGTTGTTTTTCTCATGTAGGTTTCATGTTTTCTTCATTGATAAAGACGTATAACATTCATGTTCTGTTTCCTACCCATTCTTAGTACATCAGTTTTCATAATCAGGCTGTTCAGTCAGCGCTAAATTTATAAAACCAATGAAACAAAGGCTGGATAGTCATGATTTGGTGAGCTGTAATCTTCTCATTGAAGACCAGCTGTATTGATCCTCATTTTTTTTCTGTCTCCCATCTTGGTATCTAATCTTCCTCTTCTATGATTGCACTTAAAACAGTGGTTGGCACATTATATTATGGTTTACACCTAGGCTGCAATATCTGCAGCTTTTAGCCCAGAACATACAATTTCAGCATATCATTAATTAGTTGCTAGTTTTTTTAACCCCAAAATTTGGGCGCTGGAACCCTCACAGGAAATACTTTAATCTAACGGTGGATATTTACATACAGCTGAAGATGTTCTGAACAAAGTGCTGCCCACACAAGTGAGACAACTTGCCCAAAGGTATAACTTATTTGTTTACTCTGCGATTCTCTTGTTTCTTTTTTCGGTTCGACTCGTAGTCTCAAATCCCCCAGTCTTTCACATTACTCAGGAGCAGACTCAAGTCCGGATGATGATGGGGAAGTCAGAGCTGAGAAGCGTCGTAATACAGAATCCTCAGATAGTGTGGCCCCAGCCAAGAAAATTAGCATGTCCTTTGGCACAAAGTCGACGCCAGCGGCTGGCCAGAAGATCAGCTTTAATTTGAGTGCATCAAGTCAAGTCAAGACAGCAAAAGTCTCTCCCTTACAGAGTAAACCTGCAAAGACGACAGCAGCTCCAATTAAGATGTCATTAAACCAGGTTCAGGTAGCTGTATTTTTTAAAATTATTTTTCCTTAGCTATGTACTTACTCTTTTAGAATAACCATATGTCAGCGAAAAAAGATTTAACCCAAAAAAGCCCTAGCAGGATTTTTTTTTAAATGCTTATAAACCCTACCCCAAATATAGGCCCTTAATAAGTTCATCAGAAGTCATGAGCATAAGTAGAGAGCAACAGACCATCGACATAAAGATTCTAGATCACCGCCTAAAACAAGTGCAAGAATTTAAATACTTGGGAAGTATCTTTACATTCAATGGTAAAATAGACTGAGAGATCGTCGATCGAAGCAAGAATCCAACAAGCCAACAATGTCGCATACCAGCTTGCCCCAATTTTAAAACACCATGCTGTCCCAGCTGAGATAAAAAGACAAATTATAAATACAATCTTTATACCGACATTAGGTTATCAATGTCAGACTTGGACATTAACAAAATAACATGAGAGAAGACTAACCACCTGTGAAATGAGATGTTTGAAAATGGCTGCGAATAAAACCAGAAGAGATAGAGTGAGAAACGATTGATTACAAGAAACCCATACCCATCGTTAAATTTATTGAGAAGCAAAGAATGAAATGGTTTGGTCACCTAATGAGAATGGAACCAACGATGCCAGCATCAAGAGCATACAACATGAAAATCGAAACACCAAGAGGCAGGGGAAGACCAAGAAGAAGATGGATTGAAGGAGTCACGGACAACTTGAGACTTCATAACATCACGGCATATGAAGTCGGTTGCTGATCATCTGATAGACTGCGACGCCTAGCGGCACAAGCAGATTTTGACAAAAGAAGAAGAATAAGCTCATCAGCCAGGTGGATGGATTATATTTGACTACTGAAACTGACAATGGACATATTGAAATATAGAGTAATGATTTGTAATAATAATATTGCTTTAATTAAGTTGAATTAAAATTGTTTGAATAAATGAAGATTTTACTTTAAAAAATACAAGACTTTTGTACATGAAAACTAAGACATATACTGAAAATAAGCCCTAAGTCTTGTTTCGTGGCAAAAATTAATATGACTAGGCCATATTTTCGAGGAAACATGGTATACAGTCAAGATTGTAGAAGTGGCAGGGACCTAAGAAAATGCTTCCACTTATCAGGATTTCTACTTATCCAAACAGCACACACAATAGAGAAAATTGTTGGGACTAAGCTGGTCATGTCGACTTAACCGAAATTCGACTTATCCGAGTTCGACTTAAGTGGACTCGACTGTATGATGTTATTTTCCATTCAAGTTACAAGTTAAAGATCCTGTGACCCGTTTTTTAAAAGATACCGTAACTTTTTTAATCCCATGAGGTTTAACATCAAAGGCCCAAGGGGTAGTAAAGAGAGATATATAATCAATGCATCTTGCCTTTATTGGGCTTTGAGGTAGGAACCTGTGAACATTTGATGTGTTCCTTGGGACTGAAAGCGTTAAATCAGCCTCGGCATATGATGGTTGTTGTGTTTTTTTACTAGGCAATTTTAAATTAAATAGTTGGCCATTGCTTTCTGAATTCTGTGACACTTACAAAATAATATCACATCATAGGCATACACCATTACTTTTCAGACATGATGCCCATTTTTGGCACACACCATTACTTTTCAGACATGATGTCCATTTTTGGCACATACCATTACTTTTCATACATGATCATTTTTTGTCACACACCATTACTTTTAAGACCAAATGCCTTTTTTGGCACAAACCATTACTTTTCAGACCTGGTACCAATTTGAGGTATGTAGACGTGAGGGCCTGTCTCAACTTGAAAAAAAAGTGCGTCTTGTGGATTCAAACCCAAGAATTTTGAGCCAGCAATCATCTAGCACATCTAGCGCTGCACTATCACAGCTTCTTAACCCTTACACCGTTGTCAAAAAAAAACAAAAAAAATTTTAAGTAGTGTGCCATCAATTCACCTGCAGATAACTTTGAATCAGGTTTTGTGGAAAGTTCAAAGTTGACATGTGGGGTGTAAGCTGACACCTAGTATCAACATTACAGAGACTCACATTGACTTACTATCCTGGAGTGTGAGGTAATGAAAGAGCAGATTCTTTGGGTGGACAAAAGTGACAGCAGTAGGAAACTAATTTTGGACTAGACAGATATTCTGAAGACCATTTATGAATGAATGCTGATGGAAGATAAGATGTGAGGTGAAACTACATGAGTAAGGTTGCATGAATTTGCAATTAAGTATGGATACAGTCAGAGAGGCCGTATGAGAGGAACAGTCAGACATGTGTATATCCAGTGTGTTACTGGAAGGGTCTCCCTACTCCTCAACCCTGTTGACCCTAAGAAGCCACAAAACCGACAATTTCGACTGTGTCCAATTCCCTGAGAAAGCTACTTTACCAACACATCTACAGTGACATGTTTACAGTTCCCTGTGTGAATTCTGCAGCCCCAATCAGCATGTCACAGAAGTTGACTAATTTGGGGCTTCTTTCAAAATCGGGGTGCGTCTGCCTGAGCAGCATGGAACAGCTTTGTGCACACAAATAAACCAGTAAAATGGATGCACACACAAAACTCAGGCTCTGGTACAAATTTGAAGCCCAAATGGATGAACAAACAGCAGCTTCCACTGGAGCTTACAGCCAGTGAACAGAGAAGATGTTTACAATAGCCAATAGTTCATGCTATTGGCTGTGTTTAGCAGGTTAGGATATGAATATATTAACTAAAAATAGCATTTAGGGCGTGTTCATGTGAACCAAATGACATTTTTAAAGCTAAGTTGATGTCAGATTTCCTAAAAGCCTCTGTGATAGGGGTCTAGGCATGAGTTATCTAAAACAAAAAGCCCTGTTGAATGTATCCATTTAATGCTTTACTCTGTTTACTCTCTTTGAATATCTTTATGTATTTCAGAACAAAAGTGTAGAAAAATTAGTTTTTTTCTTTTAAACATTATTAGCGACCTGTGTAAAATTGTTGTTTTTTAAAGGATCGGGTCATGACCCATTATTTTCAATAGCATTCCCAGGGTAACATCATCAAAGATGTAGCATCTGTGGGTATTCTGGCAGGCTATGATGTCAGTTCTGAAATCAGTAATCACTAATCTCAGTTTTGTGAAACTTCATTCACACCCCCTGAGATGACAGTGACAGAATATATCATGTTTAAAACACAGAGTAAGCACCATTGGAGCAATGGCATATTGGGCTAGACCTGTATTTTCTATAGACAAGTTAGCACACGAGTGATGTGGTCAGCATCACAGAAGCTGCCTTTACTTTGTAGGACATTTCTTGGTACCCATTTTGAGATGGACTGACCTGAGAGTCCTAGATCAGTTATAAAATTTTCCTCATTGTAGATTCAAAACCACTTTTTTTTAAAAAATGACCTTGACTCCCAGGTCGACCCAGCCTTGATTGGCTACCGGGTGCAGTTCCTGGAAGTAAAGGCAGCCGTTATGCTGACCACATCACCCATCTTGTGCCGATTGGTCCATTGAAATACAGGTCTAGCCCTATATGCACTATACGTCTAAAGGCGTAGAAAAGGGACCTTTACTTTAGATTCAAAACCTCCCTGTCCCACTGTGTCTCTGAAAAGCATGTCTTAAGATTAGACAAATAAGGGGTTTTTTTTTAAGCCCTAGTGCACATGCCTAAGAGGCAAGGAAACAACAGTGTACATATAAATAATCCAGATCTGTAGAATGTTTGTGTGTGCAAAACTCAAGTATTAAAACAAGGCTGGTGTCCAAAGATGGATGAACAACCAGAACTTTCTGCCAGAGTTTACAGCTGGTGAAAACAAGGAGGAAGAGATTCAAACCCAAGAATTTTGGTTGGCTGGCAGGTATCTTGCCATTGCATTAGATCTCTGAAAATGAATCAATAAGAAGTTAACATCACTGCCCTCAGGACTTTCATGGGCTTGCTCCATTCTCTTCTGTGTATTAATTAAGTTTAACTCTAAATTCTCTTCTAAATCAACCAACACACACTATCCATTTATAATTTGTTGGCACCTTTGCATTTTTCTAGATGATAATGTTATATTGTACAATAAGAAAACATGGGGATCACAGCCCATCTTCATGCGCAGTAAATATCAGGTATGAAGTTCCTTCTGCCCCTTGTTTGATCGGAATTTTAACTCTTTGCTTGCTGCTGAAGATAGATAAGGAGTGCTCATGGGGGTGTCCCGAGTGCTGTGATGTTGATTCTTAATTTAACTTTCAACATAAAAAACAAACATAGTATGGTAGAGACCATGTGTTGCCATGCAGCATGATAACTTTCTTGGCCTGCCTTGTTTCCTCCAAAGAAAAGGTAACACCAGTACTTTTGAGAAAAAGCAGAAGTTCCCAAATCAGGAAAAGCATTGCTATGTCTGTCTGCCTGTTGGAGCTTCCCAAACAAGGCTAAGGACCTTGTCTGCCGTGCTATAAAATTAAGTTTTCAGAACTGCTATGTATTCATCTCTTGATGTCCCTCCACTTTTCTCCTTATTTGCCTCTTGATGTCTTGTCTTCGACTTCTTACTTCTGTATGGTTTTTAAAAGAGTGTTAGGTCTTTCAGTGTGGTCAAAATATTTCACTTCTTCACATTCACAGACTGTAAACTGTGATGGAAAGTTCTGGTTATTCATCCACTTCTGGACTTTGGTCTTGTTCTAGAATTTAATTTTTATGCTCACAAATATTTTATAGATTTGACTTATTTGTATGCAGACTGTTGATTCCTCACCTCTCAGGCAGATGCACCCCGAAATGAAAGGAAACATTTCCATAGTCACCTTGTGCAACAGGCTTGTTAGGGTCTATTGTTTTCAAATATGGGGCCTCGGAATCCACACAGGGGATAATATTTCAATGAAGACCTGACAACTTACCATCAAGGATACACATAAAATCACTGTCCTCAGATTGATCAAACACATCATCATTGTGTATTTCTTGTTTGTTTTCAAAAAGAGCAAAGAGCCACCCCCTGTTGTTCAGAAGAGTGCCTTGGCAGCAAAAGCTTTTGACGAGTCAGATGAGGTAGGCTGTCGGCATCTGAATGCCTCGTTGATTAAATATAGATGAATAAATGAGTGAAAAGAAAGATGGATAAGTAAGTAAAAAACAAGATACATGGACAAATGAATGGAAAGAAAGTTAGATGAATGAATGCAAAAATAGATGGATAAATAGATGAAGAGTGAGATAGATTGGATAAATCAGTGGAAAGATAAGTAGATGAGTGAATGAAAAGAGAGATGGGTATGTAGATGAACAAGATAGATTTATAAATGAATGCAAAGAGGTTAAGGAGAGTTGTATATAAATAAATGGGAAAAAGTAGATGAGTGAATTAAAAATGAAATTATACAATTTACAAAACCCTCAACTTTAGAAAAAATTCTTTTAGACTATGACAGTGAATTGTAACTATCTCTCTAATTTATAAAAAGCCAGCTTTTGTTGGCTGCGAGTGATCTGGTTGTGTTATCGTGGCTAAGGCGTTGCGAGTCCGACTCGTAAGCCAGCATACCGCCATCGAAACCCACTGCAGGCTGCGTGGATTTGTGTCGTGGTATGTGACGTCGCAGGTCGACCCAGCCTAAAATGGGTACCAGGATGGGCTGTCCTGGGAAAGTAAAGACAGCCGGCGTAATGCTGACCACATTACCCACCGAGTGCTGATGGTCTGTAAAAATATGGGACGCTCTGCCCATATGCCCGATGCGCCGAAAGGCGTGAAAAGGGATCTTTACTTTACTTTTTATTAGAATGAGCGCAATATCATCAAGACATATGTAAACACAGGGTTAACAAAGATTACCAGATTCAGTCATTATTTGTCCTGATGTGCCTTTATGTGTCACAAAGGCTGGCAGTCTGTTCCCCCATTCCATTCTGTTTTGTGCAATCAGTTCCTGGCCATGGATGGAATCAAATCTAGCAACCCTTGGGCTCTCTCATCAACGTTTATTTTAGAGTTTCGGCTGTCCTTTAAATAACGGTCGCTAGCTGGAAGACGACGGTCGCTCAGTCGGAGTTCACTCTCTTGGCTGCAGTGCAAATATGGAGTGGTAAAGAGGGAACGAAACAAATGACATACTTACCTGTCATGCTACGGTTGCTTAGGGTCAGGTTAGGCTTAGGGTTTGGGTTAGGGTTAGGGTTTGGGTTAGGGTAACACATGTGGCGTCGAGTACTTACCCATAATAACGGCCGCTATATGTGAAAATTTTCTTGTTTTTGATTCGTGACTTGTCCGCTCCATATTTGCACTGCAGCCAAGGGAGTGAACTCCAACTAAGCGACCGTCGTCTTCCAGCTAGCGACCGTTATTTAAAGGAGAGCCAGAGTTTCTTTTAGGCATTCTCACCTCCTTTGGTGACACACTGCTAATTCCTTCTCATCATGTGTCCATTGTAGAGCTTTCTTCTCTGCCTTATAACTGTTTATACTAGTAGTTGCCCAGACATTTCTCTGAATTCTTCACTACTTTTGAATTGACCCCATGAAATGTTCATCCTTTTCCTCAGGCATACGTTTCCGAATGCATTTATCTTTCCTTCTATGTCTTTAGTGGTTCTCCAGCTTTCACTTACATATGTTAAAATTGAAATAACATTAGAATTGAAAATACGTAACTTGCTTTTTAAAACTATAGAATTTAGAGTTCCATATTTTGCTCATGCTACTAAACACTGCCTTGCCAATGTGTGTCATAATATCTGTCTTTGTATTTCCTTCACTATCAAAATTACTACCCAGATAAGTGAATTTATCTGTTACTTTATTCCGTTTATCTCTAGTGTTACACGTGCTTGATATTCTATTGGTGTCTTCAGTATATTTGTCTTTTGTTAACTAATTTGTACAGGTAAATTCCAGAGGGAATTGTATATACATAGAGAATAAACTAGTTGTTTAAGCCTGTGATGAGGGAATTACAAGTTTATTATTTCTTTACCTTCTCAGAGTGATGGGGAAGAAATGCCACCAGAAGCTAAAATGAGAATGAAAAACATTGGACGGTAAGATTATGTTAAAGTGTTTTTTTCATAGCATTGTAGCAGTATTTAAGAATTTAGGTCCCAAGAAACGCAAAACGTATTTCTTACCCTTTTCAGACAATCCCAAAATTCACCCATGTGTTCTCTTTCTCTACATTTAGTTACAGGATTCCAAATAAATCTGGCTTCTGAGTGACCACTTATATTGTGCATTAACCCTTTTTGAAAATAATATATTTATGATTTTCCAAAGGCATTTCTCTGGTAATGTGTTGCAAAATCTTCTGTGATTGAAAGAGTTAATTAAAAACATCTGATGTAAAATGTGATAATTAGGTAAAGAAAAGATCACTTTTTTCAAAGATTCTTTAGCAAAAGTGAATAGCGTAAGGAAAAACCTAAATATTATTAGTGGTAGAATCATTTTACTCACAGGTTATATATAAATGTTTATGAAAAGGGCCGACAGTAATGGGCTGGATATAATATTGAAGCAATTATATTGGAGAGAACGGCATGAAAGAATAAACTGCAAGCCGTCTGTAACAGACAACAGCACTTTAGGATGTTCCTTTACTGCATGAGCAGGGAGTAAAGAAAGGGAGTGGGTGCTGGAGACAGCTGTGTGTTTTTGTGTGTGTTTTTTTTTTTTGAGATAGTAGAAAATGTGTCCTAATTAAATCACCTTCATTGGCACATTTCTCTGAATGCCTGAGCATGGCAAACCACCCAAATTACAGTATTTACTCCTATAGTCTGTTGTCCTACCCACTAGTCCTGTTTCACATGAGGCTCAACACTAGTTCCATCCCCTTTAACAAGGAGGGTCAACATCGGTTCTGTACTCTTTTACCAGCGGACAGTTATGTCTCCTCTGCCAGGAGGCTCAGCACTAGTTATGTTCCCAGCTTCAGCACTAGTTCTGTTCAGTCTGCCTAGAGACTAAAAACAAGTTATGGAAACACATCACGATACCTCTCTGATTTTGATTCAAGAACCGACATCACAGCACTCGGGGCATTCCCATAAGTGCTCCGTCCCCATCTTCAACAGCCAGCGAAGAGTTCCAATACTAATGGTGCCAGTAGCCATCTTGCCTTTCCTCTGAGCTTCGAGCATCTGCCAGAACCTCTTGTCACTCCCCCTGCATCAATCTCACCAGACTGTGGTGATCCATCTGCTCCTACGAACTGTACACACTCTCCCACAAGGCACTAACCATGTCTGCCTTATCATGTATCAATATTCCACCAAGTTGTGCAGAGCCAACAAGTCTGTCCGCCTGTTCATTTCCCAACACACCGGTGTGCCCCGGGGAAAACATCCTCACCCGTGTCCTCCGCAGCGAAGCATGCCACTCTGCACGAAGCATGCCTGTTCTGATCTTCCTCAGCATGCTCTCTGAGTCGGTTACAATCAGATACCTCTCTAAAAACAAACAGTGGGGTACAAAACAGGAACTGGTGTGGAATGCAGCTTAAAATGTCCAAACTGATGTTAAATTCTGATCCCAGAACGCATGGAATGCAGAAAAAATATTTCACTATTACTTTCCAACATTTACCAACTGAATTCTGGTGGAAAGTCTCAGTTTGTGTTCTGTTTTTGGACTGTGTTCTTCTTCTTCTTGGCATTAACTGACTGTAAACTCCGGCAGAATGTTCTGGTTGTTTATCCACTTCTGGACTTAACCTTTTTTTTCCAGAACTGGAATTTTGCATGCACATCCATTTTATAGATCTGTTCTACTTGTGTGCAGATTGTTGGTTCCTTGCCACTCAGGTAGATGTGCTCCAACTTTGACAGTGGGTCTAGAACCTGAATGTTACATGCACATCTGTTTTCCCAGATTTCACTCGTTGTGTGCAGACTGATGGTTCCTCACCACTCAGAAGTGTTCTAGCTTTTAAAAACATGTTGATCTTATCTGTGTTGACCAGATTCCTGACAGGTAATCTGTTTCTGGGATGTTCAATTAGAGGTGTAAAAAGGTCTTGACTAATGCGATTCTTTGTTCTGGCACACTGCTGCAGGTGAATAAGCATCTCTGTAACCTACCAGCCAATAAATGATGGAGTTGGTTTGTGAAGTCCTGAAAGATAAATGCAACTAACTTTTTTTAAATAACATATCTTGCAGAGACACACCAACAGCTTCAGGACCCAACTCTTATGGCAAGGGCAAACAAGGGTTTATTGACAGACAGAAGATTATCGAGAAGCAGTTGAAAGAAGAGATGGAGAAAGTATCCGGTGATAATCGTCGGATATTGCCTAAGTGAAAATGTGATGGAGAGATGATATGACTGAATGATATTTGCCATCGTTGCATGGAGAATGACTGAAGTGCATTTGTTAATGACTTGTTCATAATTTTTTGCTGTCACTTGCATAACATTTTTTTTTTTAAATTGTAGTTGTAGTTGTAAGTTATGAAGAATTCATGATAGCAAAAACACTTTATTAAAGAGGCTCCGTGAAAAGACGGTTGTTGAAAGAAATAAAAAAGATATAAGTGAAATATGTAGACCACATTTAAAGACTTAAAAAACAGTTTCAGAAAAGTTGTTGACCACCATACACCATACACATGGAGAGATAACTTCAAGAGTTTGACAAACAACAATCTCAAAGAATGTACTTGACACTAACACGATTGCATGACATTGGAGTAAAGCACGTCTGTGCCACTTTTGAGGCTGTGATAGGAGACAAAATAACTTTTTCTCATGGGAACAATTAGTAGATGTACCTTGGAGTAGCTGCTGCATCAGAGGACTGAGCATGCATGGGAATGCCCAGTGTGCAGTGACGTCGATTTAAATAACATCAGAGAATGTACAGTTAGGACTATAGATATAAAAAATTTTAGGAAATCAATTGCAGCCAACCTTAATGGTTAAGATAGTATGTGATTGATTGAAAATAATTATAGCAGAAAGCTAAACAACTGCTTGTGGCACGTTGTGTTGAGGTTTGCAGCTAGGATGCAAAATCTGTACGTTTTGGCCCAACATATTCAATTTTAGCAAACTAATTAGTCACCCTTGTCGATGTCCTTGTTTTAGAGGGCACTGTATCTGTTATTTTCTTCCTCGGAATGGGGCCACACACAGGGAAACAGTTTAAAGGTCTTAAGTGAACAGCAGAACAGAAGTAATGGAATTACTAACAAATATATTTTCCAGAATGCGGAATCAAAATAAATGGGGCTGGTCTGAAGCAAATCAGTGTGGTCAAGTTATGAGTACCCTGATAACGGCAGTGGAAGATGTTATACAGAAGTTAAATGTAGAATAGCAAAAGCAAAAGCAGCATTTTACAATATGTTCTGTCATTATATCTAAATGAATGAATCAAGAATTGGCATCACTGCGCTTGAGGCATACCCATACATGCTCCTTCTCCCTACTCAGTAGCCAACATGGAGTTCTTATACTAAAGTTGCAAACTGCCACGTGTTTTCCTTTGCACATTGAAGACCATCCAGACCTTCTACTTTTCCTCACTAAATTAGTCTTTCTAGGTATGGCATTTCCGCCTGTTCCATTGCATTGTCCACTTTATTCCATGTAACCACATTGTCATGTCTGTCTATTGAGCTGGAAAAAGTTCTTATCTCTGTCTATTGAGCTGAAAAAAGTTCTTATCATCAATATTCCATTGTGCTGTTTATGTAACACATAGAGATCGCAGTCTCGATTCCTGTGTTCCATTCTGTCTTGCACAATCTTTAAAAATAAAAACAAAAATGTGGATGGAATTTAGCCTGGCACCAGACTGATAGATAGATTTACTCAATCTTTTGTTGTTTATTTGTCTTTCTGATTGTTTTTGACTTGAATTTTGTTGTTTACATTTATTTTCCCAGCATTCAGAGGCTGTGGTCTGCCTGAATATCTATAGTGGTCTCTTTTTTGGGGAAATCTTTTGTACATGTTAAAACCCCTGTGCACAGAAAAATGATGCAGCATTTCAGTTGAAGCTGTGTACCACGTCTTCACCATTTTTCCTTGCTCATCTTGGTTAGTTTTTCATTGATGGGATTTTATGTGAAACACTCATTTGAATTATTAAAGCTTAAAGCATAGTTGTGGTTTTTATTAATATTCATGATATAAGCATGTTTAATGTTGTCATTCCTCATTACAAAAATTAAATAGAATGTTGAATGTTAATTTGAGAATCAGCGTCAGAACATTCGGGACACCCCCATAAGCGTTTCATCCCCATCTTCAGCAGTGAAGTGTTCCATTTCATATGGTACCAGTAACTGTCTGATTGTATATCCATCTCGCCCTTCACCTGAGTGTTGAGCGTCTGCCAGATCTCCTGGTAACTCCTTGCAGCGTCATTTTCCTCAGATCTTTATGATCTGTCTATGCCTCCACACAGTTCACTCGCTCCCAAAGGCCTCAGATTTAAAAATCATACATACATATATATAAAAAAACATGTCATATATATGTATGTATGTATGTGTGTGTGTGTGTGTGTGTATATATATATATATATATATATATATATATATATATATATATATATATATATATATATATATATATATATATATGTCAATTTGTGTGTGTGTGTGTGTGTATATATATATATATATACACACACACACATATATACATACATACATGTATATATATATAACATATTTATTGTTAACACTACACACAGATAGATCCAAATTTACTCCTGTGTGTATGTAACAAACTTTAAAGCAGTTACTGCACATCCAGGGCCGCTGCATGATCTTGGCTTCACTGACATTTCATTACTATCCCACTTGAAATCAGATGTACGATATATTAAACATACTTGATGATATTTTTTCATTAATTAGATCTAACAATTCTTATGGGAAAGACAAAGATAATGAGAATAAACTTGGCAAACAACACTCCGATCTTGATGAAATCCCACTTCAAGATGAGGAGTCATACACCTATTTAAGCAAAAATTAAGTTGATAAGATAGGGGAACTTAATTAGAGATCTAAAACTATGAATACAAAGGCAAATCTCTTTAAATCACTAGGATACACATTAAAAAACAACAAATAATAAATTAACTAGCATGTCTTGGTGCTGGAGCCCACAGGGTCAAAATAAGAAAGGCGGACCCAAAAAATTACATGGGAAATGGAACTACAGAATACTTGGTAAACAGATGAGGTAAGATGCCTGTAGTAGCAAAGGATTGCTTGAGTTGGTAAGGGCTCATACTCTATCAGGGAATAACGGGCAGAAATAGTAGAATGTGTGTGGAATTGCATGTTGCAGCAGGACTAATGTTTGTGGTCTCTTTGAGGCCTTTATTTAGATGTTTCATGGTAATTACATATTACTGCATACTGACTAAGTAGTTTGTTCTTTTAGAAATGTACAGCTGTTCATCATCATCATCATCAGTTTCCACTTCTGCTGTTAAGCATTATGCAGAGGAACAGTTTGTGATCCATTGCAAGATGGGCGGCAATGGCTATTGTCCTTCAGTGTCAATGTAGAAGCACTTTAATGTGCCATTTAATGTCATCAGTCCGCTTCTCTCAAGGTAACCTCTTTCACTTATCTTTTCATGTGTAGCGACTGCTTTGGTAATAGTTCTGACTGCCCTCTTACTAGATGATCAAACCATCTGTTTCTCAGTGAATTAGCTGCATGGTGTTGTTCCCACAGTCCCTCTGATAATATCATTTTCAACTTTGCTTGGATGGTTAAGTTGGCAGCTTTTCTCAGTCCGCGTGTGTTAATTTTTCTTAGGTTAGGCTTTGATAATGTCCAAATCTGGCACTGTTAGCACTGCGTTGGCTTGAATATGTTGTTTATAATTTGTTTCTCAGCGTTCATACTTATTGCAGTGATTATCTCTTGATGTCTTAATAATGGTGTCGGTATATAAGTGCACTGGCTCTTTGGCATTGTGCTTTTATTTCACGTACATGTACAGCTTGTTGTAGTGTTCAAATGCCTAAGCGTCGTCTTCCTTGTTTTGTTTTAAGGATACAGTGATGTGTAACTTGTTCATTTGAACCTTGTACAGGGCACAGATTTATTGTCAACACTACACACAGATAGATCCAAAACTGCTCCTGTGTGTATGTAACAAACTTTAAGCAATTACTGCACATCCAGGAGCGGCTGGCCAAACGGTTAGAGCACTGGGCTCTCGAATCCTTGGTAAGGATAGGGATTTTCTTCTGATAAGGGCACAATAAAATCCTCACCTGCACAGTCATGGTGACAGCACTAGCCATGCGGCCATAGCTCAAAGACCCCCTTTCCCCCTGCCTACACTGCAAATGGGGTACAGTCGAGTCCACTTAAGTTGAACTCAGATAAGTCGAATTTCGGTTAAGTCGTCATGATCAGCTTAGTCCCGGCAATTTTCTCTATTGTGTATGTTGACTGGATAAGAAGAAGTCCTGATAAGTGGAAGCATTTTCTTAGGTCCCTGCTTCTGAGCGGTTGACTGTCGATACCCCTGTCGAAACGAACGCAATGCGGTCTGCAGCCAGATCATTGGAACCTTGCATGTCAGAATTATGAAGGGCGTTTGCAGTGCCTAAGCCACAGACAGTGACGCAGATAGACGAATTCATTCATCCCGCACTGTCCAGACTTTAGGTTACTTTCAAACCACAAGCGGCCTTGAAATAACAACCGTTAAACGGGGCTTCTGGGATATGTACCCGGGGGGGGGGGGGTGTGTGGGGTGGAATTCTCATCCGAGTAACGAGACATTTTTACTTTGTATCGCAGGGTGTTAATCGTCTAGTGTGTGATCATAGTAGAGTTCGGTTTCACTCTCGAAGTTAAGTAAACAATACATTACAACTTAGAACTGTCAAATCCTTTCCGACGAGTGTCGGCCTCCAAGCCACTCTCTGGTGCACCATTCTCTTAAGACACTGGTGACCTTTGTGTGCCTCTGCGTTGTTCACTCGTTCACAGAGAGCTTGGATAACATCCATAGTCCGTCCATTCTTGGGGTCCTATCCAGCTTTAAAATTATGTAAAATTAAGAAAGATTGGCTGATAGACAGTATCTTGTCTCGGAAGCTGATCTATTTAGGTCATCTCAAGCGCCACGGTGGAGTGGGAAAAAAATTGCAGAAGATATTGTACCAGAACGGGGCAGGGAGCGACCAAAACGAAGATCAGCACAGGATGTGAATGATTTCTTGGATATGTCAATGCACGAGGCGAGAGACCGAGTTTCTTTCAGGCAGATTGATGAAAACGACGTTCTGCGAAGGACCTGCTATATGATGATGATATTTTCATGATTAATATAATTTGTATGAGTAATAATAACAAAACAAAGTGAATAACCTCAGTTCGCACAGCACATCTTCATAATTTTCATCATCATCATGTGCCGTGCCGGTAAGCGAAGACTGTCATGTTTCGCTATTTCTCACGATCACCAGAATCTCGGATCAGTTCAATTATTTTGTCTCACCCCGTCCATTTTGCCATCCATTCATGTATTTATCTCTTTGTTTTTCTCTTAGTCTCTCTCCATCAATCTTGCCAGTTGTTGCAACGTTCTCGCCAGGCTAAAAGTCGACCAATCAGAAGTGAACTAGTGTGTAAATGGGGAGACTAATGTTTGTATTACCAATAGAAGAAATCTTCAAACTGCAGCCAATTGGAACCTCGCTTAACGAGCATAATTCGTTCCAGAATCATACTCGTTATGCGAAACAATTTTTCTCATATAAATTAATGTAAAATACGATAATGCGTTCCATGTCGAAAAGGATACTCACAAAATGCTGTGTATAACGTTTATTCAAAGAAAATTATATACATATTGGTAAGGGGAGGGGATCAACTTCATCTTTTCTTCAAACGCGCAACGAACCCACATGGAATGCGAATTTGATTTGCAGAAGAAAAAAAAGTCGAAATAATTATGACACATAGCTAATTATAATTTTTTTTTTTAACTAGAAAGATGCCCAGAGATTTGTTTTTGCCGACGCTTCAAAATTTGGCGAAAATGGGACACAACATTATCAATAAATAAATTTGTAACGCGCATAGCCACTTCCTTATTAGGGCGATGCTTCTCAATGTAAGATGCAACAGTTTGCCATGCTTTCAGCATTTCTCTTATTTCGCCAGAAAATTGTTGCTTTTCTGTTACCTCCTCCTCCTCCTCTGACAAACTTTCCTCCAAAACGCAGCTTTTGGCTGTGCTCTTCCACAATCTCTTTGATATCACTGTTATCCACCTACAACCCTATGATAGTGACCAAAGACACAATCTCGTTGACTACAGGTTTCACTGTCTCGAACCCCTCAAAGTAACGAATAGACAACACTCTCCGGCCAAAGCTTCTTCCAAGCAGAAGTTAAGATTCTCTTGGTAACCCCTTCCCCCGCCTTGTCGATCATCTTGAGGCAGGCAAAGATGTGGAAGTGATTTTTCTCTAAAACTTTTTGAGAGTGAGGTTGGTCAGTTCAGTTTGAGACTTTCTTAAAGTTAGAAATAACTTGCTTGTCCACGGGCTGGAGTAACGGAGTGGTGTTGGGAGGCAGACACTGGATCTTGATGAACTTAAATTCTTCAGAGAGGTCATCTTGTAGGCCTGGAAGATTCATGTACATATATCACGATATAACACAAGTTTGAGAAAATGTGTGATCACAAGTGACACTACGATGCTACTAGAAGAGTGCTTAACACAGACTGATGTAACATGCGCACAATTCGGGACTTCCCCTCTCTTCGCCCCTCGTTATGCGAAACGTCGCTCGTTAAGCAAGTCATTTTTTTTTTACAATTTGTTTTGCTCGTTATGCGAATTACTCGTTATGCGAGGTGCTCGTTAAGCGAGGTTCTACTGTACAGTGTAGCACTGTGTCGCGACCCAGTTTGGTAGCTCTGCTATAGGCTTTCCTATGTAAGCTAGTTAGCCTCTGAGTTTAACGTTGGTAATGACTGCATCGGCTTTAAAAAAAATGCTGTGAGATTCGATGTATGACGACGCTCCATTTGCCCCCCCCCCCCCCCCAAAAAAAAGTCCATTACTGCCTGTGATTCCACTTATGCGATGAAGGCAAAAAGAAACAGCGGATATTTGAGTCTGACAAGAAGTAACAAGATGCGGCCTGCCATCACTCTCTTAAAGGCAGAGAGTGCACAGTTGCATTATTCACTCTGAGGCAAGAGTGTGAGAAAGCCATCGAGTATAATAGCAAACATAATATCGTGTTTGTAGATCAGGAAAAGGCTTTTGATAGAGTCGATAGAAACAAACTGTGGTCTGTTCTTGAGAACTACGGGGTGCAAGGACAGTTACTAGAGCACATCATAGCCATGTACCACACAAGCCAAAGTGCAAAAAGAACACAAGAAGGCATATCAGATATGTTCACAGTCAACACAGGTGTGAGACAGGAATGTGCGCTCTCCCCACTTTTATTTAACATTTATATAGACAGAATATCTAAAGAAGCAAGTTCTGAACACATAGACCTTTATAATCATGAGGAAGTACACACATCAGGAGAAGTTATCGATTTACCCACATTAACGAACTACTATTTGCTGACGACCAGTGCTTGATCTATACTGAAGAAGACTGCAAGACCACATTAACAGGCTAAACTCAGCACTCAGTAAATACAACATAAAGATCAATGTAAACAAAACAGAAACAATGCAAGTTAGTAGAATACAGCTGAATGGTTCTGAACTGAATCAGGTTACAGAGTTTAAATATCTAGAAAGTATGATCACAGAAGATAGTAGAATTGACAGAGAAATAGAAACCAGATGTCAGAAAACAAGTGCACAAGTGCCAAACATGGACAGTATCTGAAGCCCATATACGCAAAATCACCACCTACGAGATGAGGTGCCTGCCTAACCATCCGAGATTGAGTCAACAATGAAACTATCAGGCAAATTGTGGGAACGAAACCTTGTACTAACTTCATCGAGAAATAGCAGATCAAGTGGTTTGGCCATCTCGTTAGAATGCAGCAAGATCAAATACCATCTTACTTACTTACTTACTTAGTCGCTCCTCTTCTACCTTGGGGTGTAGAGGTTTGCCAGAGAGATCGCCAGACGTCTCTATCAGCAGTTTTCTTTCTGGCTTTGTTCCATTCCAGTCCTCTGTCAGTTAGGGACTGTCGGATGTTGTCTTCCCAGCGCACCCTGGGTCGTCCCGGAGGTCTGGTTCCCTGGTTCTTAGCCTCCCATGCTTGCCATGGTGGCCGATTTTCTCCCATTCTGCATACATGTCCAAACCATCGTAACTGTGACTGATCTACTCGGGTTACTAAGGGCTGGGTATCAAGATCTTGACGTATTGTCTGATTGCGGACTTTGTCCCTTCTTGTCACTTGGACCACCTTTCTCAGGTATCTCATTTCCGAGGCCTGCAGCTGGCTTCTGTGAGCTGTTGTCATTGCCCATGACTCACACCCATAGGTCAGGACTGGTACATAGGTAGAGCGGTAAACAGCCATTTTCGTCCTCTTGCCAATTTCTCTTTTGCTAAGAAACCCTCGGTTTATGGCCTGGAAGAGTCTCCCAGCAGCTGCTTTTCGTGTAGCTAGCTCAGTCTTAATGCCTCCATTTTGGTCTAATACAACTCCAAGGTATTTGAACTGGTTAACCTGCTCCAACGCATACTGTCCCATCATGATCTGGTGTTTCTTCTCCTCTCTTGAGATCACCATGGTTTTAGTTTTGGAGACACTGATGGTCATCCCTTTCTTTTCAAGCTCTTCCTTCCAGACAAGTAAGTTGGACTGAAGGTGTGCCTCTGATTTAGCTATCAGGGCCACATCGTCTGCAAAAGCCAGCTCTGATATACAGATTGGTCTCATCTTCCAGTACCCTACAGAGTACTTCTTTGTCTTCTCCTTACAGGTCTTGATGACATCATCCATCATAAGCATGAAGAGGTAAGGTGAGAGAATATCACTAGTCTAACACCGCTGGCAGTCTTGAATTCTTCTGACTTTTGGTCTGCTGTTCTTACATAATTTCTGCACTTTTTGTAGAAACTCTGTATTGCACTGAATCGGGTGTGCTGGGATGTTTTTCCCTGCCAAGCAGTCCCAGAGCTTGTTCCAGGGTACCTTGTCAAATGCCTTTTCCAGATCCAAAAAACATAAGTGCATCTCACTCTTATATTCCAGGGCTTTTTCACTCATCTGTCTCAGTGTGAAGATAAGGTCTTGAGTACTTCGGTTTGCTCTGAAGCCGCATTGGGCCTCGTCCAGCTGTGGCTCTACCAGACTTCTAAGTCTCTGCTCAAGAATTCTAGAGTAACTTTTACCGGGAACGCTGAGGAGGGATATGTCTCTGTGGTTTTCACATTGTCTGTTATCACCTTTTTTAAATATAGGTATAATGATGGCAATCTCCCAATCTTTTGGTATAGTTTTGCTACACCAGGCTGCCTGGAGAACCTTCAGTAGAAGGCGCTCACCTTTGACTCCCATATATTTGACCATCTCTGGTGTTATACCATCATGACCTGCTGCTTTTCCCAGCCTAATCTTCTCAATAGCTGCCTTCAATTCTTCCATCCTGATGTTATCTTCCCCTTGATTGAATTCCTTCTCAGCAGTGAGGTCCATTATTTTTGGGTCATGACTTCCCTCAACGCCGAGGAGCTCTGAGAAGTATTCTTTCCATCTGCCCATGATATCATTTGTAGAAGTAAGCAGAGCCCCTTCCTTGTCTTTTATGAATTTAAGTGGGCACTCTTTCTCCTTCCTCATGTTCTTAAGGGTCTTGTAAAACAGTTTTTGGTTTTCTCTTGCAACTTTTCTCCAAACTCTTCCCATGATTTATGTTTTGCTTTAAGCACAATATTTTTGGTCTCTGTCCTGAGTGCCACATATTGTTTATATTTTTCTATTTCTTCAGCTGTGTTCCTGGCTGCCAGGTATTGCTTCCATGCCCTTTTCTTTTCTCCTATTTTCAATTTTTCTTCTGTCCACCAAGGTGTCCTGTGTCCCCGCCTTCCACTTGGGACTTCACCACATGCTTCTACTGCAGCTGCTGTGAGGATTTTCTTGAATCTGCACCAGAGGGTTTCAGTGTCCTCTGATGATTCTTCTTCAGTTCCTATTGCTTTCACTATAAGCTCCTGGTATCTAGCCTTAATATCTGGCTCTCTTAGCTTGTATGCTTTAATCCTCATCCCTTCTTGGTTGCTTGGTTTCTTGCATGGTTGTCGGTGTTGCCTTGTTGGAGCAGTTCTTTCAGTTGTTCTCTTTATTGTGACCAGATAGTGGTCACTTCCAATCTCTGGTCCTCTCATGACTCTGGCATCTCTCACAAACTTGAATGAACTTTTCCTAACTATGGCGTAGTCAATGATGGATTTTTCATTCTTTGAAGGTTCACATCTTGTGTATGCATGTATACGCTTGTGGGGGAATTTTGTGTTTGTAATGACAAGGTTCTGTTCCCTGCAGAATCTGAGAAGTCGCTTGCCATTATCATTCAAAACATCTTCACCATATCTCCCGATCACTCCGCCCCATCTAAAGTGATCATTTCCTACTCTGGCATTTAGATCTCCTAGGAGGATAATTCATCGTGACAGTCATCTATGGTCCTTTGGAGCAGTTCAAAGAATTCTTCTTTAACATCTACTCGCTCATCTTCATTTGGCTCATCTTCATGATAAAATTGACAATTTTTATCTTCTTCTTTCAGATCTAACACCATTATTCGCTCTGAGATGAATTTTCATCCCTTGATGTTACTAACTTGATTCCTGGCCACAATACAGCCAACACCTCCCTTGGCTCTCTCCGTCACAGGGACACCACTGTAGAGCAGCATACTTCCATCGTGATCTGTGATTCCTTGCCCCTTTTTCTTGGTTTCAGTCAGAGCCAAGACTCCTAATTTTGCTTTCCTCATCTCCCCTACTAACTCGTTTTCCTTTCCGTTAATGCCTCTTATATTCCATGTTACATAAATCGTAGTCCGTAAGCCATGCCAGTTCGTCGCCGTTAAGATCCGTCCGGTTTTCTCTCTGTAGTTACTTGTAATCGTGGTTTAGGGCAAACAGGTGATTGGCCTGTTGTGCCTTTGCATGGTGGAGGGGCTGCCTCCTTGCGGCCTCCATGCAGGCCGTCTGGCTGATTCACGGTTACCCACTACTTCCGGAGACGCATGAAGCACTCAGGTTCAGCCAGACCCTCCTCCTTTTACAGCCGGGCTTGGGACCGGTCTTAGCGGAGTTTCAAATACCATCACAAGCACAAAATCTCAGAAGATCAGCTACAAGAGCAAGAGGAAGGCCGCGGAAAAATGGATCGACAACATTAAAAGCACTACGCATTCACGACATGACAATAGCCAGTGGCAGCCAACGTGCACTGGATTGCAAATTATTCCTCCCACACCGATTAACGGCAGAAGTGGTTTATGATAATGATATTGATGATGTGAATCCTGGACAATCGGTAGGCAGGCCAAACAATTTCTGGAGGCCTCGGAGATGTGGTTTTACAGAAGAATGATTAGAATACCTTGGACAGCCAAAAAGAGCAACCAAGAGGTTTTGAAAGAGGCGGGAGCCCGAAGACAACTTATCACAGACATCAGATGGAGACAGTCATCATTTTTCGGCCATGTTATGAGAAGAGGGAAAATTGAATATGTTGTGACCACTGGAAAGATATGTGGAAGGAGAGCTAGAGGATGACAACGAGAGAAGATGCTTGACAGTCTTGTTGCATGGCATGGAGGTGTGTCGGCATACGAGCTGATACATGCTGCAGAAGATCGCAGATTATGGAGGGGCCTACGCCAGTCGGCAAGGCACCTGGTGATGATGATCACTCTCTTAAACGGAAATTTAAATTTATTTGTATAAACATAAAATCAACCCAGTGGTCCGCAAAGCTAACATTTACGATACTTGAATGTTACTGTGCCCTTGATGAGATAGCCATTGCATCAGCAGTTCACAGTTCGTCGTCTTTTACGACAAGCTTGTTATCTCATTTAGACGACAAACTGTGAATTGCTGAAGTCGGATGTGCTGAAATGCGCATATATAGCAGCGTGGTTGTGTACAGCAACACAGCATGCTAACCACCCTTTCAAGGGTGACCGCAGAAGAGAAGGCGGAGGAGAGGGAGAGAAGGGGAAGAAAGAAAAATATGAAAGCTGAGGAGGGGAAAAAGAAGAAATTTACACAAAATGGCGGGCAATGTTTTCTACATGTATAAAAACTGAAAATATTACTTTAACTAAGTTCGAAACGAATAATTACCAAATTTGGCTCCAAAATATGTATAATATAATAAATAACACCATTTGTGTCTTCATAATTTCATGTATGCTCAAATTAAAATTATTGTAATGATTCATAGTTAGTACACATACGTCTTTTGTCAATCTGAGCACGGATTTTTATTTTGTTCCGTAGAAATACAATTTTACAGAACAAGTTGTCAAGCGATAAGAGCCAGCACCGTTGGTTGATAGGCAGCAAGCAATTAAGCAAAGTGGGGCCCTGGTTCGCTCACAGAGCCCATTTTCTGTAGCCCCATTGAATGAAGACACAGTGAAACAGCAGATTTGCCAACGCATGGCCTGTGTACAGGCGAGTAGGTTTAAAACTGGGTAGTAATTATGATTAGGGATTGGGTTTTAACATTCGTAGTCACTGAAGAAAGTGCTCAACCAGAAGTGAAGGATACTGGCGTGTGTTTTGCTCAGGTAAGTTTTAAGTACATTGCATAGCGGCAGCTGCGACTCTCTTTTACCATCAGCACAATGAAAGAGATTAAAGCACCTCACCACGTAAGATTACCAAAGACAACTGTGCTGATGTGGCCAACTTTCCTCGTGGAGAAAGCGCAGGCATTAAAAATTAGTTTTAAAAAAAATGCGCAAAAAATACAGTGGTATAGATATGTAATAACTTTATAAAATAAGATATGCCGTTCTTTCCAAAATCACACCATATGGTTGTGTTCAGGGAAAGGCGACGAGTCAGGCAAAGAAAGACCTGGATCAAGTCAGTATGTGGCCTCAGATACGAATTAATCGAGTCTAACGAAGCCGAACGCCAGAAATTAAACGACTTGATCAAACTGTCAAAGTAACTCAGAGTTACAACCATACATACCATTATGGGATTATAGATAGCAGGGGCGGGGGAACCCAGCGGCAAGGATCTCACCCCTCCCCCCACCTTTCTTATTTTAAAGGGGTCTCTGCCGCTCCACCCCCTCCCTCTACACCATGTTTAGAAATTCTCTAAAGTTTTTGTTTAAACATGTTGTTTCAAATATATCATTACATTCATTTTTCCATTCAACATATTATTATTATTATTATTATTACTATTATTATCATTCATGTGCCCTGCCAACTAGCGTAGGCGCCCATGCGTCTCCACATATCACGATCCCTGGTTGCCTGAAACAGCTTTCTTGATATATCTCTCCATGCCATCGTTTCAGCCCATCCAGCTTCATCTCTCTTGGTCTGTCTCTACCCCTTTTCCACTGATATTTCAAGTTGTCACTTATTATTATTATTATTATTATTATTATTATTATTATTATTATTATTATTATTATTATTATTATTATTATTATTACACGCTTCATTGTTGGCTTCTGTCTGTTAATGGCTTGCACCACCTCGGATCCCTACTAGAAGACGTATAAGGAGGCTGAGTAGCCCCCCCCCCCCCCATGTTTTCGTAGTGTCGGCACCATTCATAGACAGACACCTGGAGAGATGCAGCGGTCTTGATACATTTTAAAGAAGAGCTCTGTTTGAAATGAGTAGTTATGAACCGATATATATATATAAATCTGAAGCCGTCGTATTGTGGAGCCTAGACGCTTGCCTGCAGATCCTAAGGTCTGGGTTCAGTTCCTGATGAGGTCGTGCTTTTTCCAAAACTAATCTCGGCCCCCAAGTCGACCCAACCCTGCTCGGTAAAGTTCTTGAGAAGTAAAGCGGCCTGTGTTGTCACTATTCAAAACAGAAGGATGTGAACAGATATAATGACCAATAGATATTGGTACACCTAAAGGCAGATCAAGAAGACGGCGGAAAAAGATAATTTCAGGGCAGACCTGGTTTATAGTTCATTTACCTGTTCAACCTAATGTCATGAAGTACTCCGTTCTACTTTTAACTTAAGCCTGAGTCCAAAGTTTCTCAGTACACTGCACAAGCTCCGAAGCACCGGCGAGGATCCTGAAATACTTTAGGTAGATTTTTTACTCCAAATTTTGCCCGGGCTGCACCGTTAGGCTACTCTTTTCGATTTCGAACTGGCAAGTGATTTTTTTTTTTACGTTCGCAACAGTGAGTCCGATCTTTTCACCCAGAGACCAGGGAAAACTACTAGAAGTCCACGTGAAAATACCCCAGTCTTCACCGGGGCCTGAACCCTGGACCTTCAGCATTCGAGGCGGACGCCATACATCGAGACCACTCAGCCCCTATAAACTCAGTCACCAACTTCCAGTCAGTCACAGAAATGAATGGTAAAGACTGCCAATAATTGCCTTTATTACCACTTATGCGGTGTAGGCAGGGGGTCTTTGAGTCTGAGGATTTACGGCCACATGTCTAGTGCTGTCGCCACGACTGTGCAGATGAGGTTTTTATTTTGCCCCCGACAGAAAAAAATCCACTGCCTTACCAAAGAGTCGAAGCTTGAGAGCCCAGCGTTCCAACCGTTCGGCCAGCCGCTCCACAGAAATGAATGGCACCGGGTGATAACTGCAGTGAACCCCGGTGGACCGAAGAGCTGACTGAAGAAGAAGCTACTGGTGCAGTTACACACACATGTATGTCTGGGTCAGATATAACTTTCCATACATGCAGCGAAATGTGACTCAAAAGAGTTGACATATGACTGGCTGTCTCATCTTGCAAACAAGTCCTTGACTGTAAAATTACATATATCCATTCTCTCACACACACAATAGACGCACACATATCATCATCACCATCAGCATGTGTCATATCAATAAACGTAGGTGGCCATGTTTCATCATCTCACATGATCCACAGAATTACGGATCAGGCCAGTAGTCTCCTTATCCTCTATCCATATTACTAAGTCGTTCGTGTATTTATCTCTTCACCTCCCCTTAGTTTTTTTTTTTTTCCCAAGCAATCTTGCCGGTCGTTTCCCAAGATTTTGAGTCAAATTTTCTCACTGCCCGTTTTTTAATATTTTTTTGTTCTATGATATTCTTGTATTTTTTTTCCAAACACCACACCTCTACTGTGAGTAAATGTTTTTTTTTTCAGCTTATATTTTTATTGTCCATCTCACATTCATATAAGCAACACAGGTTCTATATGGCTTCAATACTCGTTTTATTGCTGAGAAAGTATCTTCTGCAATTGGTAAAAGACCATTACTCAGACACAACGAACACACACACTCACACATGAAACATCCCCTCCCTCCCCACCCGGGTTCTGGGGCCCATTGTGGGGGAGAAAAAGAATAGACCCACTGATTCCCTAACAAACCTGTCGTAGGAGTCGACTAATTGGAAAAGGGGGCGGGGGTGGGTTCCTTGGAAGTCAGAGTGCATCTGCCCGAGAGGCAAGGAACCAACAGTATGCTTACAAATAAGTCAAATCTGTAAAACGGATTGCATTCAAGGCTCAGGTTCTGGAATAAGTTTAATGTCCAGAGGTGGAGAAACAACCAGAACTTTCCGCCAGAGTCTACAGCCGGTGAACGAGAAAAGAAGAAAAAGCAAACAAACAGCACACACACGCACGCGCGCGCACACACGCACGCAGCACGCAAGCACGCACGAAAAAAAATGCTTTATCTTTTCCCTTTCTTTATTCCAGAACCGAACCGTGTAGAAAAATGATATATGAAGCGAACACCTGCCAGATTTAGGTTGCACATTTGACATTCCACACACGCCTGAAGCCGAACTTTCACGCAGAAGAGTGGACATCTCTATGCCTGTTTGCCGCCTTCATCATGGTGTATGAGTACACAAAGCCTCGAGGGCCTATCGCCCAGTTATACACATCACCTGGCCCAGCCTACATGCTGCCGACACTCCTTGGAGAAAGGGCTCATGATCCTCGGAGTGTCCACTACAAGAACCCAGCCTATTCCTTCGGGGTCAGACATGGGTATTATAAAAGCACCCCCGGCCCTGGACCCTGTCATTATCCCAATCCAAAAGTAAGATATTAACTTGTCGAATATTTATGATATATAATAAACAAACAGACAATGATTGACGCTCATAAAAGAAGCAATTGACGGGTGTAAGTCTTGGACTCTCACTCAGACACTGAGGAAAAAGATTAGAGCTTTTGAAATGAAATGTTATAGAAAAATTCTTAGAATAGCATGGATCAGGAAGAGGAAAAACATGGACATTCTAAACGAGTTGAACATCAAGGAGAACTGGCTCATAAACGGCATCCCGTCCCGAAAGTTGAAGTATTTTGGCTACGTCAAGCGGCATGGTGGCTTGCAAAAGACGATGGTAGAAGGTGCCGTTTGTGGAAGGCGAGGCAGGGGTCGACCACCGCGAAGATGGATACAAGACATTGAGGATGCATTGGCATTGAAAGCACATGGGGCCGGAGAGCTGGCTAGGAAAAGAAATACTTTCAGGCGGGCCGTGAAGAGAGCGACGTTCTGTAAAGGACTTGCCGATTCATGATGAACAAAAGAAGTAGAAAGATAGAAGAAAACACAAGGATACATAAAAATAGCAAGCTATAGTTACCGTGTCGGGAATCGAACCTGTCTCCTTCAAATGGCGTGTGCGCCTGTTTTTGTAATATATGTAATAATTCCCATTTCTGAAAGTATTCTCTTACGGCTCTCTGCACATATACTAACAATACGCTGCGCTCAGTTAGAACTGACGTCGCAACACACGGGACATTTCCGTAAGTGCACTGTCCCTATCTTCAGCAGCCGGAGAAAGAGTTCCAGGGCAGATGGTAACATCCTTCTACATCTCTGATAAAAAGCAGTCCTATACTGGATTGTTAAAAAAAAAGGGGGGCGGGGGGAGTGATTGCAGTCAAGCTAGTGTCAATAAATCCATTCACTGATATCTGACTAAGAAGCTTAAGAAGGAAAAAACACACGCAGGAACATTAAGAGGTGTCCTTTTCTGACACATTTCTATAAAGACTGTTACCGAAACGTCTAATTGTTTCCGTGTGTGTTATTTCCTTTCCCAGCTTCGTTAAGTTTCTCTGTCACGTTCACTGGATTAATTTCATTTCATGGTATGGTGGTGGTGGTGATGGTAGTAGTGGTGGTGGAAGAGGAGGAGAATTCAGCTAGATGGACAGAAGGCACCCCAAATTATCGTCTCTACTCTTTCTCTCTCTCTCTCTCTCTCTCTCTCTCTCTCTCTCTCTCTCTCTCTCTCTCTCTCTCTCTCTCTCTCTCTCTCTCTCTCTCTCTCTCTCTCTCTCTCTCTTCCACAGATTCAGCTAGATGGACTAGAAGGCACCCCCAAATTATCGTCTCTACTCTTCCTCTCTCTCTTCCACAGATTCAGCGAGATGGACTAGAAGGCACCCCAAGTTATTCTCTCTACTCACGCCAGAAAGATATCAGAAGTTTGAACACACCAGGTCCAGGTGCCCACTGCGTGGATAACGCTGTCACCGCAACACGCCCTCACTACCCGGCTTATAGTTTTGGTAACCGACATCAGCGTGGCCGTGCTGATAAAATTCCAGGTGAGAGACCGCCATACAAAACTTCAGGTAACAGACCATCATATAAATTCCAGGTAAGAGACTATCATATAAAACTCAAAATAAGTGACCATTATATAAATTCCAGGTAAGAGACTAACATATGAAATTCCAAATAAGTGACCATCATATCAATTCCAGGTAAGAGACTATCATATAAAATTCTAAATAAGTGACCATTATATAAATTCCAGGTAAGAGACCATCATGTAAATTCCAGGTAAGTAAAGTTCCATTTTCACGCCTTTCGGTGCATCGGGCATATGGGCAGAGCGTCCCATATTTTTACAGACCATCAGCAAACTGTGGGTAATGTGGTCAGCATTACGCCGGCTGTCTTTACTTTCCCAGGACAGCCTATCCTGGTACCCATTTTTGGCTGGGTCGACCTGCGACGTCCCATACCACGACAAAAATCCACGCAGCCTGCAGTGGGTTTCGATTGCGGTATGCTGGCTTACGAGTCGGACTCGCAACGCCTTAGCCACGGACGCAGCTAAATTCCAGGTAAGGGACCATTAAATAAAATTCCAGGTAAGAGACCATCCTATAAAATTCCAGGTAAGAGACCATCAAATTAAATTCCAGGTAAGAGACTATCATATACAATTCCAGATAAGCGACCATTGTATAAATTCCAGGTAATAGACCATCATTTACAATTCCAGATAAGCGACCGAAATATAAATTCCAGTTAAAAGACCATTATATACAATTCCAGATAAGAGACCATCATATTAATTCCAGGTAAGAGACCATCATTTAAAATTCCAGGTAAGAGACCATCATATAATGCTCCACTTAAGAGACCATCATATAAAATTCCAGGTAAGAGACCATCATATAAAATTACAGATAAGAGACCATCATATAAAATTCCAGGTAAGAGACCATCATATAAAATTCCAGGTAAGAGACCATCATATAGAATTCCAGGTAAGAGACCATCATATAGAATTCCAGGTAAGAGACCATCATATAAAATTCCAGGTAAGAGAACGGCCGAGAACACTCGAGAGTCCAGTCAAGGGGCCAGTCGAGATTGCAGTTGCGGAAAGAGAAGTCCAGTTGGCAAAGTTGAGCCAAGGAGGCCTTGGCATTCTCTGTAATGAAAGCTTGTCTTGGGTGACGACGCATGTGGCGGTCATGATCATTGTTAAAACAAGACGGCAGTGCTACATAGATCGCAAACTGTTCCTTTCCACAACTCTTAACGGCAGAAGTGGAAATTAAATTGATAAGGTTATGAATGTTTAGTATTTGATGTCACAATATCTTTCTGATGTTTAGTTCCAGTAATGTTTAGTTAGTCATGCCACATTCACTTGCTTTAATTCACCCTCTATCACACCTATTATCACATGTTTAGTTATGTATGCAACATTTGTTTGTTTTCCCTTTGTTGATACAAATTATCAAGTAATGTTTAGTTATTTATGTGCAAATTATCTTCTGTAAGGTTTTCTTAATCGTGTCACACTTTTTTTCTCTGGTTTACTTTCAGTAATGTTTAGTTAAATACTGTCGCACGCTCGTGTTTTATTTCATTACCTGTCATGCAGATTATCTTGTTTAATGTTTAGTTATTCATGAAAAGTGTCTTTCTGTAGTTTAATTTTAGTAATGTTTAGTTAAATAATGTGTTTCAGTTCACTCCATATGCAAATTATCTCGTGTAATGTTTAGTTATTTGTGAAATGTCTGTTTCTATAGTTTTCTTTTAGTAATGTTTAGTTAAATAATGTCACATTCTCTTGTTTCACTTGACTGCTTGTCTTCTGTAGTGTTTAGTGAATTGTGTCATGTCTGTTTCTGCAGTTTACTCATTGTAAGCAAGTTAAGTAAAATACCCTTCTCACCACAGTAGTGAATCAGGAAAATGAAGCTTAACTCATATTTTACTAGAACAATCGTCACTGGGTCGTTGATGTGGCCAGTAACACGCTAGCAACCTTTATTTCCAAAACCATGAGGATGGACCCACCTGGGGTTTATTCCCACTAATGATTAGTTTATTCTCGTACTTCATTTAACATGCAATGTTAAACTAATAATGTCACATTCTTTAGTTTCATTTGACATCATATGTTTAGGTAATAATGTCACATTGTGTTGCTGCATTCAACACATAATATTTAGTTAATAACGTGACATTCTCTTGATGCATTTAGCACGTAATGTTTATTCAATGTCACTTTCTTCTGTTTCATTGGGCATCGGATGTTTCGTTAATATTGTCCCACTATCTTGCAGCACCCAACTGCTACAGTTTACCTAACCCCGCTGTACAGAGCACTAAGCCCCAAGCACCATGGTACAGCTTAAAGGGCCATCTGAAATATGACAAACTTCAGGAGAAAGCAAAAAGGGTATGATTTTGGGTCCTCTACTGCTTCACTTGTCAGAGGAACAGACCCGTTTGTTTGTGTATCATTTCATTCTGTCTTACTGCTAGTACTACTTTATTTGTCAGAGAGAGAGAGAGAGAGAGAGAGAGAGAGAGAGAGAGAGAGAGAGAGAGAGAGAGAGAGAGAGAGAGAAAGAGAGAGAGAGAGAGAGATCTGTAAAGGATAATTAATTGCACCCTCATCCGCACCGGACTGTAGGTTACACTACGCTGTTCTAGCCATTATCGATGACCTAATTATAACTTTTCTGGAGGTTGAATGGTGTATCTGGGATGTGTTCTGTTGTCCCGCCTCCCAGCGGCTCCATGTGTTAAGATGGCACTGGTGTCTTCATATATATATATTTGTGATTCGAAATATATTAGCTATAATAAAACATTAAATACAATGTTATTTAATCTAAATTAAACATAACCTACAGTAAGATGGAAAACGATGCCAATTTTTCTATACTTCCACTTTATTTATATTTGAAAAAGTTTTCTCCTAATTTTTTTTAAATGTCGAAGTCATTGATCATATCCTCAAACTAATCTTTTGTAATACATCTGCTTCTATACTTAACATTGATGAGGCACACAGCGTGCCTTGTTGTTGTTCTGATGTGATTTGGTAATATACTTCAGCCGAAAAAATAAACGCTCAGCTCTAAGGCTATTGGAGATTTATGTGGTGTCCCCTTCCTTTGTGATGCCCTTAGCATGTGCTTAGTGTGCTTTAACAGGTAATCCGGTCCTGGTCATGAGATATGATCTGTTTTAACCGACGGTGGCCACCAGGAGGGTAGGTATTTATTCCACACCAGGAGATCACACAAGCGATAAACACCCGGTGACACAGTGCCACCATGCGGATGAGGATCACCCGTGGAGAGGTCCCAGAAACTCCTCTCAGCCGTTAGGCCACGTCTATGCCCCGGCAGAAGTCAGGGTATGGCTTCAAACAAAGGAGTGTACGATGTAAGGGGACGACAGGCGTTAACGAATTTTGTGTGGCAACCAGTAGCACAGGTGAAGGCGTACATGAAGAATCCAGCCTACATTAATCAGCCACAGTACATTGATATCGAAAATAATGTCCGACAATTAAGTGATGAGACTGATTCCATACAAATTAAATTAATCAAAAGTTAAAGATATAACCTGTTTTTTATTCAAAGTAAGCCCCTTGTGCATTGATACAGCGAGTGGCACGATCTGTTGTTATGACCCTTAAAGTCGACGTTAAAGCCCTTTGGACACCATCAATAACGTCAAAGTAGTAGTAGTAGATTTTTACCCCACTAGGACATCGCACAAGTGATAAACATCCGATGACACAGAGTGCCACCATGATGATCACCCATGGCGAAGTCCTAGAAACCGCGTTCAGATATTAGACCATATTTATGGTCGGGCTATATTGAAGCCCCTGGCGAGAGCCAGGGTGGGGCTTCAAAATAACGAAAAATTGCATCTCATAAGGAGATGACAGGATATAATGATAAGAAGGCGGACGAGATGGCAGGAAAGGGGATAGGGAAGACAAGCAGTAGGAAAGTCAGGGCAACTAATTATATTTATTTTTGAGAAAGAGCAAATTTTTTTTTTAATACTGAGAATAGCAACACTTTAATGTATTTTTGATTTCTTGGGTTTTCAATGTTTTTTAACAACTCTTTTCTTTTTTTGTGTGCAATGCGCTCTTCACTTTTTCGATGGGCCTTTTTAAACTTCTGTTTACGAGCCACAGCCTGGTCACTAAGGATCTTTAATTTTGGAAATGTTAAAAAAAACCACAGCAATCCTTTCGTCCTTTTCAGGATGAATTTTTTTGTAATCTGAAGCCCCACCCTGGCTTTTTCCAGGGGCCGCAATATAGGCAGGCCACAAATATGGCCAATTGTCTGAACGCGGTTTCTGGGACCTCTCCACGGTGATTCTCATCCACATGGTCCACATGTGTCATCGGGTGTTTCTCGCTTGTGTGATGTCCTAATGGGGTAGAAAGTCAGTCAGTCAGTCAGTCAGTGAAAAAACCACACGGAGACAAATCTGGGGAATAGGTTGGACTGTTGAAAACA